>PVKA01042852.1:0-17136 GCA_004027165.1 Ctenomys sociabilis | reverse complement strand
ACATTTTAAAAAAAAAAAAAAAAAGCTGTTAGAGGACCTGGGAGATAACTCGGTAGTCTTAGCACTTGCACGGCAGGTGAAAGGATCTAGGTTTGATCCCTGGTACTGCGTGCAGCACGGAGCTTGTGAACAGAGCTGGCCACCAAAACCAGACGTGATGGCACACACCTGTAATCCTAGTGCTGGGGAGGCGGAGACAGGAGGATCATTATGAGTCCTGGCTACGTCGTGAGACCCTGTACCAAATAAATAAATAAATAAAATATTTTTCTAAAAAGCTGTTAGAGAAAAGAAATAAGTCACCTATAAAGGAAAACCCAACTGGAGCTGTGGAGATGGCTCAGTAGATTGAGAGCTTCCCTGGCAAGCACAAGGATCTAAGTTCAATCCCTGGTTCCGCCAAAAAAAAAAGGAAAACCCAACAGAATCACAGCAAATTTCTCAACACAAATCCTTAAGTCAGAGTGGCAGAAAGAAGTATTTCAAGCCATAAAAGGAAACACCCTCCAGCCAAACTGACATGCCTATAAAATTGTCTTTCAAAATGGATGGAGAAATAAGATACTTCCATGATAAAGAACATTTGAAAAAAATTCATGAAAACCAAGCCAGCACTCCAAAATTTCAGTAAAGGGGCCGGGGAGATGGCTCAATGGAATAAGCCATGAAATTCGAGAATTTAAAAATTGCCAACAAAAAAAAGCCCAGGCACTGATGGAGTCAGTGCTAAATTCTATAAGAACTTTAGAGAACATCTAATGACACTATTTCTCAAACACCTTAATGAAATTGAAAGGGAAGTAATACCCCCAAACTTATTCCAGGAAGCAAGCATTATGCTAAAACCAAAATCAGAAAAGGATCCAACTACAAAAGAGAACTACAGGTCAATCTCCTTAATGAACATACATGCAAAAAATCCTCAATAAAATACTGGCAAATAGAATGCAGCCAATCATCAAGATTATACACTGTGATTAAGCAGAATTCATCCCCAGGAAGGGGTGGGCCAACATATGCAAATCAATAAATGTTCTACATCGAATTAACATTACTAAGGATAAAAGCCATATGATCATGTTAATAGATGCAGAAAAAGCATTCAAGAACATTCAGTACTGTTCATGTTTTAAGAGAACCTCTTTTCCACAGAAAATTGGAATACATGATATTTATTTCAATCTGTTAGAGCCAACTGTGACAAACCAAGAGCCAACATCATACTAAATGGATAAAATCTGAAAGCTTTCACTGTAAAATCAGAAACAAAACAAGAATGCCCACTATCACCATTCCAGGTCAACACAGTTCTAGAAACATTAGCCCAAGAAATTAGATAAAAGAAAAAAAAAAAAAAAAAGGAATAAGGGTAAGAAAGGGAAAAGTTAAATTGTCATTGTTTGTGGATGACAAAGAAGATCCCAAAAACTCCACTAAAAATCCAGTATATCTAATAACCAAATTCAGTACCACAGCAGGATATAAAATCAACACTTAAAATCAGTAGCATTCCTGTATATGATAGCAAATTCACTGAGAGAAAAAGCACATTTCACAATAGCTTGAAGAAAAATGAAATACTTAGGAATAAATGTAATGAAGGAAATGAAATACTTTTACAATTAAAACTATGTACTCTGAAAAAAGAAATTAAGCAGGATATCAAAAAAATAGAAAGATTGCTAGGCATGATGGCACACACCGGCAATCCTAGCACTTAGGCGGCTGAGACAGGAGGATCGCTATGAATCTGAGGTGAGCTAAAAAATAAAATGAAATGAATAAAAATACTGCCATGAACTTGAGGCCAGCTTGGGCTACACAGTGAGTTTAAGACCAGCCTGAATTACAAAGTAAAAATCTCATCTCAAAAGAAAAAACAAAAAATGACATAAAATGAAATAGAACCAGCAGAACCAAGATAGTGAAAGTTGCCATAATTCCAAAACTGTTCCACAGGTTTTTTTTCTTTTTTTTTTCAGAACTGGGGATTGAACTCAGCCCTTGTGCTTGCTAAGGAAGTGCTTATTCCACTGAGCCATCTCCCTGATCCCTAGATTTAATACAATCCCAATCAAAATACCAATATCATACTTCACAGAACTAAAGGAAATGTTGCTAAAATTGATGAGGACTCAGTAGAGACCTAGAAAAACAAAAGTAATGCTGGGCAATAAAGACAAGGCAAGAGGTATCATAGTCCTTCACTTATAATTATACTACAGGGACAAACAAATAGCTCAGCAGATTAAAGTGCCTGCAAGCAGACACAGGGGCTGGGAGCTCAATCCCAGGTCTGCTGTGCCGGCTCTGCCCCCAGACATGCTGAGATGGCAATTGAGACTGGACCTGGACGTGGTGGCACAGGCCTGTAATCCCAGCTCTCGGGAGGTTGTAAACAAGCGGATCACTACGAGTGCTGAACACCCTGTAGATCCTTCCCTAAAATACAGAAAAAAATAAAATAAAATTATACTACAAAACTACTGTGATTTGGGGCCAGGGAGATGGTTCAGTGGAATAAGTGCTTCCCTGGCAAGCACCAGGGCCTGAGTTCAATCCCTGGTTCTTTTCAAAAAAAGAAAACTACTGTGATAAAAATATCATGGTACCGTCAAAAAAAAAAAAAAAACAAAGATCTATGTAATAGTATAGAAGATGCAGAAAGAACTCTAAACAGACAAAACTACCTTATCCTTGACAAAAAGTAAGTCCAGACACCTTCACTGGTAAAAAGATAGCCTCTTTAATAAATGGTACTGGGAAAATCGGCATTCTGCATGCCAAGATTAAGCTTAGACCTATCTCTCACCATTAAGTTAAGCTGACCTGGATCAAAGATTTAAAGAATGAAAAAAAAAAGATTTAAAGAATGAAGAATTATGTATTATATACACAGGATAGCTTGGGTAGTTGTACTGCTGATTTCTGTTGAATCACTAGCAGAATCACTGGAATTGCTAGCATGGACTACCACACTCAGGTAATTTCAGTTTGTTGAGAAATCTCCATATTGATTTCCATACTGGTTGTACAAATTTCCACTCCTCTTTCCCCACAGCCAGTGAAAGGAGAAATTAGTACTGATTTTTCTCTCTCTTTTAAATTTTTTATAATTTTTGACCAAATTTGTATGCTTATATCTGGTAATCTGAAAAACTAATCTGAAGCAACTAATATCCAATATAACAACTACTGTCAAATTCCTATCTTTTGTTTAGTGAAATTCTGTATGACTTCTAATGTGTTTTTACTATTTTTTATTCTCTTTAAAACAATAGAAACAATTAGTCTGCTAGAAGATAGAACACATAAAACCCTTAAAGCAAAGACTTTATGAACAAAACCCAGATTGCACAGGAAATGTTACAAAGAATCAACGGCTGGGATCTCACCATATTAACAGCCTTCTTCACAGCAAAGGAAATCACCAACAGAGAAGAGAAACAACCCACAGAGCAGGGGGAATGTACCAGATATTCCTCAGACATGCAACTAACATCTAGAATATATAAAGAACTCAAAAAATTAACCCACAATCTGAAGACTCAGTCCAAAAGTGGGTTTCTGAAATGAATAGACATTTTTCAGATGAAGAAATAAAAATAGCAAGTAAGTATATGAAAAAAATACTCAGGTCATTTGAATGTACTCTATTTTTTGTTTGTTTGTTTTTGTACTAGAGATAAAATGCAGGACCTTGTGCTTGCCAGGCAGGTGCTTATGCCACTGAGCTAAGTCACCAGTTACTGGTCATTTGAAAAATGCAAATTAAATCAACATCAAGATTCCATATCTATCTCTAGAAAAAATTATTATTTTATTTTATTTTATTTTTGTTTTATTGAAGCACAAGTACCAATGAGACAGCTTTAAGATACCTTGACAAGATGGACCTGATAAATCAATACATTGCAAACTGTCTTCATAATGTTCTGGCATCACAGAAGGTGCATACATATTATACTTAAAGACATTATTATACCGTATGTCTTATCAGCAAATAAAGAGAGTGTAGCTGTTTGTGTATCTTATTTTTTATACCTGAATTACATCAAAGATTCAATAATCAATACCTTCCACCTTGTTATTTTCCTAGTGGTTGTCCACAGTACTAGAAGCCGACATAACATCCTGTCCAACCACCATTAGTGCAAATCTTGCCTCCCATAGAATCATGCATAAGCACAGCGTTATCCATCCCAACTGCACACACACCATGACTCTTCCTCTCTATACCCCTTCCCCCATCCACACCTGTCAGAGATGGGCACTCCATTGTCATTCAACTAACCTAGGTGCCTGAACTCGACAACACAATCCAATACAGTCCAGCATTCCACAACAATAGTGAGTCATCTGAAGAAGTTGTCAACCATAGCCATTTACAGCTCAACTCATTATTATGGCCCCGCAATGCACACTTCACTCTCATACCCTTCTGCTGGATGGCCAAGACCTAGATAGAGCAAGACTTATATACCAACACTTGTACTTTATGTTTCTTATGAGGTCAGTGAAGTCCCCTCAGGGTTCGTCTTGTAGTCCTGTACCTTATTCTGTAGATCCCCCATATGTGTCATCCATGTGGATGAGTCACGGCCAATGCTTGACCAGCTTGCTCTCTGTGAGAGCCCGAGAGAAAGTTCTCTCTCCATGTGACTCTCCCCAGGCACACTATAGAACCTCGATCTCCTTCCTCTGTGGCTCCATAATCTTGTTCAGAAAATTTGAAGCTCAACTGAGTTTCATGATGTTGCAGTACAGGTTCTCCTATGTCCTGAGTCTTCACTGACCTTGAAAAGCTAGGGCCAAAATATTGGCTGGCCTTGTGGCTCTTCTATTTCTCCAAATTTGATCTGTGAACTTAGGTTGTTAATCATCCAGAAGAAAAGCTGATTAGTATCCTGCAGCATATGCCATTCATGAAAGAATTATTATTGTCAAGAAATCAACCAATAACAAATGCTGGCAAGGATGTAGTGAAAGAGGAGTCCTTCTCCACTATTGGTGGGAGTGGAAATTCATACAACCAGTATGGAAATCAATATAGAGATTTCTCAAAAACCTGAAAGTAGCTGAGTGTGGTAGTCCATGCTAGTAATTCCAGTGCAGGAGGCTGAGGCAAAAAGATCTCCCTGAATCTGAGGCCAGACTGGATTATATAGGGAGACCCTATCTTCACAAACAAAAATACCAAAGTAAACAAACAAAAAAACCCTGAAACAGAGGTTTCATTTGACCTAGATACTCCCCTTCTAGATATCTTCTGAAAAGAATTAAAAGTGGCATACCATAGGGACATATGCATCTACACATTTATACTGCACAATTCATAACAGGCAAGTCTTGGAAACAGCCAAGATGCCCATCAATAGATGAATGGATTTTAAAAAATGTGTTTTTATATGCATGGAGTACTACACTGTCATAAATAAAGACAAACAAAACATTTTTTAGGTAAATGGACATACATTGAGAACATAATTTTAAGTAATTTAAATCAGACACATGTTTAAATATCACATCATTTCTCTTGTGTTAGACACCCAAAGTACAAACAAGAACCAAAATGGATGATAGACTGTGGGTAGTAGGAAGAAAATGTTCAAATGGGAAAAGGAGTAAGGGAGGGAAAAGGTAGAAAAAGGGAGGGAATAAAGATAAAAAATTTGAAAGAATGGAAGGAAAACAATAGAAACAAAGTTTTGTAAAGAGAAATTCAAAGAAGGGTTGAAGGGAATGGAGGGAATGAGGAAAAAACAAATTAAGACATATTATGTACAGTTACAAATTCCCTGTGATGAATGTGATCATTATGTATGTCAAGAGATATCAATAAGCTTAACTTAAAAAACAAAATCTGAAGCAAAAACAGAGAACATGAGAAACATCCATTAACTGCTATTTGATGTGAAAAAGACTAATAGAAGTTTAATTGGAACAAGTGAAAAATCAGAAGATAGCAGAAAGGACATTTAAAAAATATGGGTACAAAAATAATAGCATAAGCCGGGCGTGGTGGCGCAGGCCTGTAATCCCAGCACTCGGGAGGCTGAGGCAGGAAGATTGTTGTGAGTTCAAGACCAGCCTGAGCTACAAAGTGAGTTTAAGGCCAGCCTGAACTGCATAGTGAGACCCTGTCTCAAAAAGGCAAAATAATAATAATAATAATAATAATAATAATAGCATAAAACTCTCCCATATTGTGAAAGAATGACATATACATATATGTAAGACATATAGAACTCCAAATAGCCACTATCAAAAGAGAACCTCTCCGTGTTACAACATAGTCAAAACCCTAGAATTCCAAGAGGGACAGATCTTAAAAGCTGTTAAGAGCTGGGCGTGGTGGCGCATGCCTGTAATCCCAGCACTTGGGAGGCTGAGGCAGGAGGATTGTTGTGAGTTCAAGACCAGCTTGAGCTACAAAGTGAGCTGAAGGACAGCCTGAACTGCATAGTGAGACCCTGTCTCAAAAAAACATTAAAAAAAAAAAAAAAAAAAAAAAGCTGTTAAGAGAAAAGCAAGGGCTGGGGAGATGGCTCAGTAGATTAAGCACTTGCCTAGAAGTGCAAAAGCCTGAGTTCAATCCCTGGTTCCACCAAAAAAAAAAAAAAAAAAAAAAAAAAAGAGAGAGAGAGAAAAGCAAGCCAGTTAGCATTACAGCAAATTTCTCAACATAAACATTAAAAGCCAGGAGAGTTTGGAGTGAAGTATTTCAAGACCTAAGAGATAATCAAATTATCTTCAACCCATTTATATATTCTGTGGAGCTTTCTTTTAAAATTGATAAAGACATAAGGTATTTCCATGACAAAGAGCACCTCAAGAAATCCATGACCACTAAGCCAGTAATATATATAATTGTCAACGAAATGCTAGAAATAGATAATGAACCAACAAGACCAAAAAATCTAATAGAATGAATACACCAGGCAGGATGCATAGTAAAGACAAAGAGCAGAGGATCAGCAACAGGAAAATAATGCAATGATAGGAATAAGTCAATACCTTTTGGTAATTACTCTTAGTGAATGGCTTCTGTTCCCTAATCAAAAGACACAGATTGGCAGAATGGATCAAGAAACAAAACCCAGTAATATACAGTATACATGAAACACATTTTGCCCAATAAGAAATATGCAGATTAAAAACCATAGGATGGTGCTATGATTTGTGTCTAGTTGTCCCCCCAAAGCCTCATGCAGTCATGGGATGGAGACTTCTAGAGTTTGTGATTAACTCATGATCCACTGGGATTATGGATGACCTAATGCTGGTATTATGGCTCTTAGTACTGCTGGGATTATGGGTGTGTGCACATCTCCCATCCTGGGACACAGAGCCTGAATACAATATAAGAGGGACAGAGAGACAGACTCTGTTGCCATTGTGTTGCTTCTAGTCCTCCCTTGGCTCCTCTTGTACTTTGCCACTACCACGAACTGATACTCTCTGCCATGTGCCCCTCTGCCTTGGAGCAAGCTGAGTGGGGACTGAAACTTCCAGTAACTGTTAGCTAAATGAACCTTTCCTTCCTTCATTTTGGGTGTCAGTTATTTGTCCCAGCAACAAAAGAAGAGTAACTGAAACAGATGGAAAACAATATTCTATGCAATGGGAATCAGGAAAAAGCAGAACTAGCTACCCTAATTTTAAACAGCACATTTCAAGCCAAAACTTATCAGAAGAGGCAAAGAAGAGGCAATCACTACATATTGGATAAGAGAACAATCTAATAGGAAAAGAGAAGAATTATAAGCACATAGGAACCAAATATCAGCAGCTCCAAATTCATAAAACAAACACTAATAGACTAAAATATCAGACAAAAGCCAGGTGAGGTGGCACATGCTTGTAATCCCAGCACTCGGGAGACTGAGGCAGGAGGATTGTTGTGAGTTTGAGACCAGCCTGAGCTACAAAGTGAGTTAAGACCAGCCTGAACTGCATAATGAGACCCTGTCTCAAAAAGACAAAAAATAAATAAATAAACAAATAAATAAAATATCAGACAAACACCACCCAGTTATAGTGGGTGGCTCCAATGCTGTGCTGTCACAAATAGATCAATTAGACAAAAACTCAACCGTGAACTATCAGAGTTGAACCAAACCTTTCAACAAATCAGCTTAGTGGATGTCTAAGGAGTGCTCCACCAAACAAGAACACATAGTCTCCTCAGCAGCACACAGAAATGTCTCCAAAATAGAGCACATTCTGGCCCATGGAGCTTACGTGAGGAAATGCAAAAGAATCAGAATTATCCCACGCAAGTGATCACAGTGCAATGAAATAGGAAACCAATGGCAAGAGAAGCCACAGAAATTATCAAACACATATAAATCAAACAATACCCTCCTGAACACTCAGTGAGCCACAGAAAAATCTAGAAAGAAATCATATCATTCCTACTCAGAAAAAAAAAATCATATCATTTCTAGAATCAACTTCTCTATCTGTTATTATTAAAGAAATAGATGTGGGCTGGAATGTAGCTCAGTGTCGACTATTACCCTTGCCACATACAAGGCTCTGGCTGCAATCTGAGCACTGAAAGATAAAAACAAAACCCCTTGATTTTTATATATTGATTTTCTACTTTGAAGTCTTGCTAAATTCACCTATTAGATTTATTTTTGCTTTCTTTCTTTCTTTTTTTGGCAGAATTGGGGATTGAACTCAAAGACCCTTGCATTTGCCAGGCAAGGGCTTATTCTACTGAACTATCTCCCTGACCCCTTATTATTTTTATTTTTTTGGGAAAAAGTAAGATAGAATTTCATTTAAAAAAATCACAGGAGAATAACAATGGTTAGTACATAGCATAATGTCATCTTCAAAGTAGTTATGAAGAACAAAAGACACTGGCATAAGAGCTCTTTGCAAGGGTATCTGGAAGTAATTTGCACCAAGCCGGCAGCTGCAGTAACTACAGTTTCAACTTCAACTCCATGATGTTTTTCTTGGCCAAAAACGCATTAGGTCATTTTCCAGTTCGGAGCGTTCAACAAATGGTACCAAGGCAGAGCCACCAGAAACGGACACCGGATTTGCATGACAAGCATGGCAATGCTATTAGTTAGTGGAGCCGCATTCTGTATGGCTGCATGGACCTCCACAGCAACACAAACTGGAATAGAATGGAGCCTTTCCCCTGTGGGCAGAGTCACCCTCAAGGGATAGAGAGATCAGGAATCATGCCAGCCGATATGATACAGCTAAATTATTTCTAAATGAAATCATAATTGATACCAAGTAAAAGTGCTGTGTATCCATTAAAATATGGCGTATTGAAGAAATAAAGTACAACTGAAACCTTCAAAAAAAAGACACTGGCATAAAAATCCTCCAATTGATATTGGCACGAACCTTCCTTTTCAATCTCAGAGACACTAGTAGTATGGCTACCTTGCATTTTTCTCCTTTTGCCTTTCTTCTTTTCTCCTTCTGAAGAGCAAAAATTTTCAATTTTGACAAGGTACAATTAATCAGTCCTTTATGGATAGTGTTTTTTGTCCTGTGTTATCTTCTAGAAGTTTTTATAGTTTTGGATCTCTCTCTCTCTTCCTTTTAGAGATCAGACCCAGGGCCTTACCATGCTAGTGACTTCCTTTACCATTGAGCTACAGCCCAAGTACTAGGTTTTGCATGTATCTCTACAACACAATTTCCATTAATCTTCACATATAGTACAAAGAATGGATCACAGTTTAGTTTTCTTTGCATATACATATCCAATTGTTGAGAAAAGACTAGCACCATTTATTTTCAAAAGACTGCTTTCTCCATTGAATTATTTAATACCATTGTCAAAAATCAACTGATCATATATTTGAGTGTCTGTTCCCAGATCATTGTATTCCAGTGATTAAATGTAACAGTATTTATCCTGTCCTGCCCTGCCCTGCCCTGAACTTCCCCTTTCTTTCTTCTCTTCTCTTCTCTTCTCTTCTCTTCTCTTCTCTTCTCTTCTCTTCTCTTCTCTTCTCTTCTCTTCTCTTCTCTTCTCTTCTCTTCTCTTCTCTTCTCTTCTCTTCTCTTCTCCCCTTCTCCTTCTTCCTCCCTCCCCTCCTCCCTCTCCCTTTCCCTTTCCCTCTCTTTTCTCATACTGGGAATCAAACTATCTAGGGTACATTTGCAGCCATTTTTTTGTTTTTGTTTTGAGACAGGCTCTTGCTAAAGTGTTCAGGCTGGTTAGAACTCTCGAAATCAGGTAGCAACAATCTTCAATTACGTTTTTATTACTTAAATTTGTTTTAGTTATGTTTGGTTCTCTGTAATTTTGCTCTAATAATTTCATTCATTTTGCTCTAATATTTATAATTTCCTTCCTTGTACTATCTTTGAACTCAGATTGTTCTTGTTTTTCTAGTTCCTTGAGGTTATTTATTTGGGCATTATTAGGTTGTTTATTTGGACTGGCTCTATTTTTTGGATGGGAACATCCACAGCTGGACTTTTCCCTTGAAGGATGGTTTGACTGTGTCCCAGAGGTCCCTGTATGCTGTGCAGGTACCTGCGACAGTGCATGCATGAGGCTCTAAGGGCTGGGTGTGAGTCACAGGCTTGGAAACAGGAAAGCAGATGCAAGACACTGAGAGGCTGCTAAGGCAGAGTCTCACAGGTTCACAGTGATGTAAAGTTGTTGTTTGCCTTTCTCACCCTCTTTCTATCAGAGTCTACGTAATAAGTAATATCATAATAGACTGAATGTGAAAATCACATATAAGTCCTACAATTAAGCTAGAGCTTAAAGATATTTGCAAAAATGTCAACTAATGTCACCCTTCTATTTTTTTAATTATACTTGTTTTTCATAAAAATATGGCATTAGTATTAAGTTTTGGTTTATTGCTGCTAATTTTATATAAATTAAAATATTTCTAAATGTCTCTACTTTAGTCTATTTATTTATTTATTTATTTATTTATTTATTTATTTATTTTGCAGAACTGGGGATTGAACTCAGGCCCTTACGCTTGCCAGGGAAGAGCTTATTCCACTGAGCCATCTCCCCAGGCCCTATTTTAGTCTCTTTAAATAAATTTTATTTTTAGATGTTATTAGATTATAGAAATATTTCAAAAGGAATACTGAGTATACACATATCCCACACTATTTTCTTTACTATTAACATGTTACATTGCAAGTGCATGATACCTTTGTCACAATTATTAATGGTTTGAATATGGTTTGTCCCCTCTAAAACTTGTGTTGAAGCTTATTCCCCAGAAGAAGTTATGAAGAAGGTATAAACCAGGCAGCCTGGCACACACCTGTAATCCCAGCATTCTGGGAGGCTGAGGTAAGAGACCCTAAGTCCCAGCTCAGCCCGGGCAGCTTAGTGACTACCTCAAAAGGGGGCTAGCGATGTATCTCAGTGCAAATGCCTGGACCCAGACCAGTACTATGAGGAGAAAAAACAGAGTGGAAACTTAATCCAGCTATGGATTAAGAGAAAGATTAGTAGATGATTAGAATTAAATTATCAGAGTCTTTAGGAAGCCTCCATAGTTGAATATCATGGCTTGACAAGAAACACTCTGCATACCTGTGCATGCCACATCTCTCCCTCCACATGCCCCATGCAGTGTTAAGGCTGACAGGAAATGGCCACCACCACATGCAGCTCCTCAACCTGGGACCAAAACTGTGACCAAAATAATCCTGTTCTCTCTATAATTTACCAGGTTGTGCTATTGTACTATTAGCAAAGAAAGCAGATTAAGACACAAGATTAGTACATTAGGTAAAATCAGTACTAACTTTTCTGCTTTCCCCAATGTCCTTTTCCCCCAGGATCCCATTCTGGGTACAATATTACCTTTAAATCTCATGTCTCCTTAGGTGCTTCCTGGCTATGGCAGTATCGTAGACTTCCTTTGGGTTCAATTAGATTTTCAAGGAGTACTGGTCAGGTATTTCATAGAATCTCTCTTAAGAGGCTGGGAATACAGCTAGGTTCGCATGTACAAGGCCCTGGGCTTGATCTCTAGCACTGGAAAAATGTCCTCAGATGGAATTTACCCATCTGTACAAAGGAATTTGTAGGCTTTTTGATTGACTATTCAGTTAGTAATAGACTTTGAGGTTTCCTCCCATCAGTCCATGACTTAAGTTTGTTTGGGTTTTTGTTTGTTTGTTTGTTTGCTTTTGCTTCCTTTTGTTGTTGTTATTCATTGTTGGAGATTGAAACCTGCCTGGGCCTTACATATGTTAGGTAAATGTCTACCACTGAACTATCCTGCAGGGTCTCATTCAGTAGATAAATTGCCCAGGCTAGCCTTGAATAGTCCGGAGCTCCTGTAGTGCTGAGATTGCTGGCATGTTCTTCCATGCCTATCATCATTCCTTTTAACATTTTAGAACAAGGTAGGGTCTCAGGTGCCCAGGCTGGCCTTAAACTTTTGAACCTCTGCCTTGGCCTCCTGAGAAGTTGGATTACACGTATGCATCACAATGCCCAGCTCCTTTTTTTCTAGCACTGAATAATACACTCCATTCTCTGGATGTAACACGTTTTCATATCCATTCATCTACTGCAGGACCTGTTAGCTGCTTCCAGAGTTTGGTGATTATGAAAAGAGCTATTATAAATAAATGCTTGCATGGAGGTTTCTGCGTGGACGTTAGTTTTCAATTCCTTTGGGAAAATACCAAAGAGCGCAATCACTCCTGGATTATATGGTAACTGTCTTCCAGAGTGACTGCACCATGTTGCATTCCTGTAAGTAACCTGTTGCTCCACAGCCACAAGAGAAGCAAGCGTCACTTAGTCACATCCTACAGGAGTACACCTTTCACCTGACACTGTGACGTCCACCGTCATCCAGGTTTTTGCCATGTTTCTTACTGAAAGGTTGCTCCTCCTCTCCACCCTCAACTTTTACCTCCAAGGACAGAGTAGGCACATGAAGTCATCTGCGCGGGAGGGCTGTTTCTTTCCCCATTCACTTGTTCAATCATTTATTTCTCCTCTTACGGACACATGGCTATTTATCTTACACTTTGGGTTACAATCAGAACTGTTTTCTTTTGTTGCTCAGACAGTTTAGGTTTGGCCATTGGAAATGTGTCCAGCTGGTCCCTCTGTCCATATTAACTTTTTTTTCTTTTTTTTTTAGGGTTCAAGCACCTACAATATTTGAATGGCAATGGAACACCCATCTCTGACAAAACAAAAAAGGGGGATATAAATAAAGAACCATTTCTGTAGTGAAAAAATATATATGTATCTGTATATACAAAGTAGGAAAGATATACAACTACTTTTTTATGAGCAGAATATATTTATTGAGAGAAAGAAAGCTCCTGTCCAAGAGAGGGACCGGGGGTGGGGCCAAGTGGGTGGTCCCCTATACAGCTACTTTCTCATATTAACTTTTAACATGAAGAATACTAAAACAAAAGCTCTTTCCAAGCTAGTGCATTCCTAAAGCGTTCTTGTGTAAAACGCAGGGGTCTTCGAAAGAAAGCAGTCCACCCTGCCCTGCGTTTCCTGCAAACGCCACGGCGGGGCGCCCGGCCCACAGGGAGTCGGGAGTCGGGTGGCATCTAGGCTGGGTCCTCGCCTTCCCGGGGGCCGGGTCCCTGATCGGCCAGAGCGGTTAAGCCCTCTTCCCACGTCCAGAGGGCTCACTCTCCTGGTCACTGTAGGCGCCGCAGGCACCCCAGCAAACAGCGGCCCCGGGGTGGCAGGACGTCGCGGGGCCGCGGCAGCGGGTTGTCCGCTCCACCCCGCCACGCGCCCACTGCCCTCCTCAGGCCACCTCTGCCGGACGGCCTGGCCTCTCGCCCGCCTGCACCCCTCGGTGCTCCGTCCCAGCCTGCTGGGCCGGGCAGACCTTTGCAAGCCTATGATATTCAGCTGTAAAAAGCTGCAGCTGGGGACCTGGCTAATTGATACAATAAGTTCTGTAATTGCTTCGAAAATAAGGTAATGATTTGGCAGAGGGAATGCTTTGATCTTATCAGCCAAGATAGCTCTCCAAATGAAACTTCTGAGAAGGACTGGAGGCCTCCAATTTGCAGTGTGAAGGCCAGGGGAGGCCCTGGCCCCAACCCGCCCCTCCAAGTCCTCGGTGTCTGGCCCAATGCTTCAGGCTTCTCACGAAGGGACGGAAAGGCTTTTCTTTCAAGAAGACTGAAGTGTGCACAGACACACAGCTCTGAGATCTGTGTGGAGGGGGTGAGCTCTGGACTGTTCCAGAGCTAGGGAAAGGCTGCAAAACCAGCCGGTTCTAGGGAGACAGCGGAGTTCCGACCAGAGGAGGGGCAGATTTTAAAATACTTGACTTGGCTCAAGCCTGGTGACATTTCTCACATCGTGAGTGCTGCTTATGCGGC
This sequence comes from Ctenomys sociabilis, assembly GCA_004027165.1. Lineage (NCBI taxonomy): Eukaryota > Metazoa > Chordata > Mammalia > Rodentia > Ctenomyidae > Ctenomys > Ctenomys sociabilis. The sequence goes on along the minus strand of PVKA01042852.1, from coordinate 2,781 downwards.
CTGTTCAGGAAAGAGAGGGCAACAGGGAAGACAACCTGGAGTGTCCTGCCTTCTTCTGCACATGCTCACGCACATGCCCTCACTCACGCTGTGGGTGTCCCTGCCTGGCAGAGGCCCCAGCCCAAAGAGGATTAGAGAGATGAGCTAATCTGGTTTGTATCCCAGACATGGCCCCAGAGAGGGACTTTGTCTACCCTTGTACTTAAAGGGATAAAGGAGAGAGATGTCCTTTGAGGGCCTTTTGGCTGACAGTATGAGAGACCTTCTCCCATTGGAGTGTGAAGGCCAGGGGAGGCCTTGGACCACACGAAGCAGATAAATGAGGGTCTTGGGGGAACAATGGGGTGGGCTGTGCTATGTGGAAGGAGAGATGAAGGCAGAAGCACCCACGCAGGGAGCTAGATCGCCATCCCCCTCGTGCAGCGAGGTCAGATCAGAGACAAGGAAAGTCAGAATTGTATTTTTCAGGAGACCAAAACTTCCAGACCTAGTCAGAGTTACCTAGGCAATCCATAGCAGCATTTCCCCAGCTAAATCTGAGCTCTTTTTCTTCTGGATCCATCATACCCCAAATTCCTCAGTAATAGTGAAAGACTATAAATTGGCTGAATTGAGAAAGTAAAGAACAAGAACCTGATCCTAAGATAAAGGAACAGGCTGGAAAACTCCAAAGAATGTTTAAACTACCTGTCTTAAAAACAAAACAAACCTGGCCCTACACTGTAAAATGGGCTAGTACCCATGGGAAGGGTAGGCCACCTTTTCCCAGGATTTCCATCCTCTCAAGAGAAGCAGAAATCATCCTAGGTCCAAAAAAGTAAGTCTCTTTTTTGAGGACCTTCACTTTATTTCTCTGAGTGTGTACCTTTTCATTTCTGCCTGATAAAACCCTTCCTGTGCCTCTTACTAACCCTAAATATTCATTTTCCATGATGAGTCAGCAAGCTTGCAAGTTTATTCCACAGGCTGTGTGGTTTAGGGTCCTTATCTCAGCTTTAAGAATGGACTCAGACCATGTCCAGTGAGAGTTTCACCAGTGGGGAACCTGAGGGCAGGAGTGGAAAAGTGACTTAGTCACACAAATAATTCACATCTGAGCTTAAAAAGGAAAGGTTTTCAGTTGTTTTATTTTATTGGTATCAGGGATCGAACTCAGGACCTTGCACTTGCCAGATAGGCACTTATGTTGCAGTGCTATATCCCTGGCTCAGTTTTCTGATTTTTTTTTCTTTTGTATTTTAGTAAGGTTCTACAAGGTCCACAGGGTCTCACTACACAGATCAGACTCACAGTGATCTATCTGTATTCAGGCTCCCAAGAGCTGAGATTACAGGTGTACACCCTCACACCTAGTCTCAATTGCCATCTCAAGGCACCCCAGGGGTGGGGCCCTCACAGCACTCCAGGGGTCGAACGCTGACTGCTACAGCACTTCAATCCGCTGAGCTATTTGGCCAGCACTAGTTTTCTAAAATTTTTTTGATGCAACATATGTCCCACTGTGTTGCAGAAGCCTCAAAGGAAAGGTGTAGAACAGAGGAGGGAAAAGACAAAGAAATCACACAACAAGGAAAACACAGGCAGGCACATCTACAGACCAGGAAAGCCACAAAGAGTACAAAGACAAAGAGTGAGAGAAAAGCAAGACCAAGCTGTACACAGAGAGATGAAGGGAAGCTGAGAAAGACATGCTGAAAGACAGTGAGGGACACAGACAACCAGAAATACAGAGATGGCTCAGGAAGCGGGGCATTCAGACACGGAGATGCAGGGTGGCAGGGGTCAGACAGAGACACAGAGAGACAAACTTGATCAAGAAATAGGAAGAACAGACACAGAATGACAGAAAAGTCCAGAAAGGCTCAGAGATGAAGTCCCAGAGAAGAGTGATGCGGAGCACTGAGAATAAGAAGTGGAATGCACTGAGGAGCACAGAATGCCATGGAGATGGTGGCCTCTGCAGCTTTTTGCCCATCAGAAATAAATCACAGTTCCAGATTATTCTGGGGCCCACAAAGTAGTATGGAAAGAAAGAGAGCTCAGTGCAGTATGCTACAGGCAGGTTAGAAAAAGAGGCCTGGGTGCAAAATGAGAACTCTCCCTTGGGGAGAGGTGGTCAGTGACCACCCAGGATCTAGCAGCACACCCACTGGCCCCACACAGAACCTGGGCCACTCGCCCAGGATGGCTGTCAGCCCGCCTGGCTCCAGTCTGATTACAGCCAAAGTGCCAAAAGGCTCCGAACCCTCTGTGCTCCGCCTCCATGGTCCCGCCTCCCTCAGTCTTATCTCCTCCATCCTGGTCTGCTGTTCAGTGCCTCTCATGGTCCCCTGGAGAGTGGTTCACCCTGTTTAGCCACTCGCTGAGAGGAAAGGGGTGCTGCTCCCAGCAAGCAAGCCATCCTGGATCTGGGGCTGAATTCTCCTTCCCTCCAAAGCCTGTTTGGCCTGGCCTCTTTGAGACACGTTCCACCTCTCGCCTGGGAGCTCATAAATACCAAGGAGAGGCCAGCCAGGCTGTGCACAAAGTGTGGATCTCCATGCTCCCCCACCCTGCCTCCCAAAAGCCCCTGGGGTTCTTCCCAAGCTCTCTTTTTTTCCCCAGACACCTGCACGGTCCAACATGGCAGGAGGTAGGGCAGTAGGAGCCTGTGTGAACCTGGCCCCAATTCAAATGAGATTTGCCTTGGTTTGCAAAGCAATCTCAGGAAAGGCTTCTCAGGGCCCCTTGTGCAAGTAGCAGGCTCAGGAATTCCTTGACTCCTATCCAACCCGCCCCCCC
>PVKA01042851.1:0-17135 GCA_004027165.1 Ctenomys sociabilis | reverse complement strand
TGTGTGTGTGTGTGTGTGTGTGTGTGTGTGTATCTGGCTGGCTGGCTGGCTGGCTTAGCCTACCTTAGAGCTGGGGCAGCACATGGTGATGAGGATTGTACTGTGGTGCCTGCACTTCACCTAAGCTTGCCTAAGCAGGGGCTTTAGACCACTGAGCTATCTGCTGGCCCCTGTATTACTCTTTATAAAAAAGTACACTTGATTAGGACATTGTCATTATTCCTTGTTAGTTTTGTGTTTTTAAATGCTTTATGTCCTGTTCTACTATTATTTTCCTTTTTCTTCCTTCTCATATATATAATTTGCTCATCATTTTAATTGTACTCATGCTAATTTAGCTAACACATCGAGACAGTAATGCTCTTTAGGCTGTTACTGTCCTATTAGGATTTCAGAATTTACATCTAAAGTATAGGCTTATTGCATACTACTCCATCTTTGTGGATTTTTTACAGTGCTAACGATATCTTGTGCATATGAGGCAAATGTTCTAGCACTGATCTACATTCCCAGTCCTTCCCCTTTATTTTTGACTTTTATTTTGTTTTTGAAATTTTTAATCATGGAAAAAATTATTTTTAAGTAAAATTTTCACCTTATCTGCTGAAATCTTGACAGAAATCTTTAGAAATAATTATCAAACTTATTCTTGTCTAATATTCCTTAGTTTATCATTACTATTACATTGTTTTGTACTGTTGCTTTTTTGTTATAGCTCACTGTAAGAACCTGTGATAGTTGTATTTTATTGTTCCTATAGTAATTTTTTTTTGTCTACAGATTATATCCATTCTCTAATGGTTATTCACTAGACTTCCTAGTTCTACTTTATATTTCATTTTTGTTCTTCAGCAAGAACTCTTTGTTATATTATAACCACATGCCCTGTGTTAATAAATTTATTTTTGGTTTTGTTTCTCTTCTAGAAAAAATGTCTAAAATACAACTGAAGAGTTTTGGGCTCTGGTTATACTAGGGCTTACGTCTCCTATCTTAGCTTTTATAACTGTGGACAAATGATGTAGATGCTGAAGTAGTGGTAATGTGTCCATGTAGTATTATTAAATATAATACATACATATATACATACACAGTAATACTATAAACAAATTTAGGAAAAATTAAATATCAGTTCATTAGTTTTATTTCTTTTCTACCTTTTATGTCTTTAAGTCTTGCTCAATTGAAGCTACTCCCCATAAACTCTGCGAGAGTTTTTTTTTTTTTCACCTTTTTTTGAGTGCTATTATACAAGTGTACTTAACTCTGTTTCTTTTTGATAACATACTGCTCTTAATATTCCTAGTTACTTAATGTAGTGTGATTCAGTCAAGAGTCCATTTTGTGTAATGTACATGATGACTTTTCTGGGCTTATATTTCCTTGTTGTTAAAAAGAAAGAGTTAGGGATCAAGGAGATGACTTGGTGGAATGAGCGCTTCCCTGGCAAGCAAGAGGGCCTGAGTTCAATCCCTGGTTCCGCCAAAAAAAAAAAAAAAAAGAGTTAAAGTATAAATTTCATTAAAATGTCTTCCAATTTTGAAATTGATTCTAAATATTCTTGAAATACTTGTTTTATTTTATATTCTGGTGAGAAATACAAAAATAATTTAAAAGGCCAAACATAGATTGTCAAGTAATTACGATTAGAACTGACCAAAATACAATGCAGTGTATGACAAAACATAAAGGTATTACAGACAAGTGCCAGGGGTATAAAATAGTTCATCTCATCTTTCCTTGTTGGTGTTAAGCACTGAAGAATAGGATTTGGATCCTACTGGTTCTTTTCCTTTCTTTTGGAGATTCAGACCTAGTATTAGACCCACATTGGTTGACTTCTTATGTTTCTGAACAAAAAAAGTTTAATATTATTTTGTTCTTTTGCTGCTGCCCCATTTTTCTCTCCACAGAATGGCCCAAGTGCCAGATCATGTCATAAAATGTGCATTGATATTCAACGGAGGCAAATCTACACATTGGGACGTTATTTGGATTCTTCTGTGAGGAACAGCAAATCTCTGAAAAGTGATTTCTACCGTTATGACATTGACACAAATACATGGATGTTACTAAGTGAAGATACTGCTGCTGATGGAGGACCGAAATTGGTGTTTGATCATCAGGTTTGATGCACAGTTAAATATATGATGGAATTAGAGTTGAGTAATTCTTGCTTGGACAGCTTATTGATAGTCTGTCCACATCACTAACTATACTGCAAGTACCTAAGGGAGATCATTGAAGAAATTATTGTTTCACTAGATATAGTTATTCTTTAAATTGTTTCTCTTGTTTGGTGTAGGTGTCAGAATATAAGCTTTAAGATTTCAGAATAGAATTATTCATTTATTACTACAGAGAGTAGATGTCATAATATTAGGAAAAACAAAGTTGGTATTATGGTAAATATCTATGAATTCTAATAGCAATTTGCCCTTTTAACATTTTGAAAACATTTTTCCTTTGTGAAAGAATTTTAAAATCATTTTATGATGAGTATGAGAATTGAAATCTCAAGGGTTATTTTCCAATTAATGTAAAATACATTTTATTTACAGAAACTTGTTATGAACCTAGATTAGGTAATTTAATCTCAACACCAAAAATTCATGATGATGTTTGCAGACAAAGAGACTGCACAAAGTCATTTTAGTACTATTTGTCATTTTAGTACTAATATGCACATAGCTCTCACCACCATCATCACTATCAGTGTTATTGTTATGGTTATCTGACTTTAAATACATCCTACAGGTTCAGGGTCAATCAAATGAAATAATCACTTTGAGTTTTATAGGCTGAGTTTTGTTTGGCTCACCCATTTCCAACATTTTTGGAGTATAAGGGAAAAGAAGAGATTCTAAAAAGGATCTCTAATAGCGTATTAATGGTAGCTTTATCCTGTACCTGAAAAATGGGAGATGGTAGTAGAATTATGACAAAAATCCAGTTCAGGTTTAAAGTCATATGTAGAAGTTTAAAGTCATTATGTGTCTTTATAGATTTTTAAATCAATTCTTTACTTTAAAACTATCCTATGACCATGTTTATATTAATAAGTAATTGTTACAAGAGAAAGGTAAGAAAGAGAGACATGACTTAGGCCTGTCAAGTAAGTGGTAGATGGAAAATCAAAAACGTTAGTCTTCACAGTACTCCAAGATTGAATTTGAAATTTCTGCTGCTTCAGTTATATAACTGAGTTCTGCTGTGTTGTACATATCGTTGCCAACATCCTCAGTATTCATGTAGGAAACAAGACTCCAAGAATTCAAGCTGGTTCTGATCTTTTAAAAACATCAGCAGAAGCACTCTGTGGTAATCTGAGGCTAAGGTAAAGAGGATCACCATAAATTTGAGTCCAGTTTGGGGCTATGTAGTGAGTTCAAGGCCTAAACTCCATAATGAGATCCTGTCTTAAAAAACCAAAACAAAACATAAAACATTAGCAGATAACATTGTTCGAGAACATGATCTCAAATTGTTACATATTTCTTTTGCAAAAAAAAATGCCGATATCTTTGTTTACTGGTTGAAAAAGTTTTCTTAAGGATAGTTAGACTATATAGTACATACAGAGTTCTTGTGCATGGCCTTTGTCTCTCTTAACTCTGATAAAATAGGATGTTCCTTGCAGATTGAGTTGTGTTAAATAATGCTTGGTTTTCACCTGATTAATTAGTGCTGCATAACACTTGGAGCAGAGAAACCAGGAATTTAGCATAGCTTCAGAAAATAACTAGCTCTATGTTACTGAGCAAGTTGCATAATCTTTATAAGTCTTTTTTCACATTTTATTTCATGTAAATAAAACTAAGTTATAGCTTACTAATTTGTGACACTAAAGGAAATCTAAAAAATTATTTATGGTGTTCATAATACTTTAAGACTTACCACTCTGGAAATTTGAGAACATGAGAATACTAGAGGCATGAACACATGTAAAAGGGTACTTTTTCATTTATAGAACTTTAACATTAACACTATCTCAAGCATCACACAAAGCAACAACATAGAAAATGCAAGAACTGAGCCACTTTAGTTCTTTACATAATTGTCTTTTCATGCCATTCCAGCACTTGGGAGGTTAAGGCAAGAGGATCACTGTGAGTTCAAGGCCAAGCCTGGGCTACGAAGTGAGCTTAAGGCCAGTCTGAACTATATAGTGAGACTGTCTAAACAAATCAAATAAAAGAAACCTGTCCTTCAAGTGTAAACACTATGAGGAAATTACTAGAAAATGGAATATGAGCTACTGAAAAAAATCAGGAAAACTTAGAAGGATTGAAGATGTGAGCTCATTGGCATTATTTTTGGGCCACATTGGGACATTGTCAGGCTGATCTCATACTTTTACTACCTTCCTTCTCAACATCCTCTGACATGGCAAAAGAATATATTAATAATAGTGTTGAAAAAGGAGTATACTCAAAGAAATTCAAAGCTTCAAGGCAACTTTCCTGAAAGGTAGAAAGCAAATAGGATCAGACCTAGGAAGAAGAAACGAGAGTTTGTAGAATAACAGCAAGGGCTAGGAAGTTACTTGAGTCTCAAAGCGTATGTAACTGAACAAATATAGCAGATGACAAAATAGCAGGGCGTTTTTCCACTGTAGCATTTAGCGATGATAATTCAGGTAAAATGTGAAATAAAGAGGTTATGGCTGGAAAGATAGAACAAAATGGTACCGTAAGCCTTTGTAGCACGCTATCTCTTGTCTTTCTCTCCAGTTCTTCAAACAGGTTATGGTATATGCAACAGGCATTTGAATAGGGATTTTTAGACACAGAAAAGACTAGATTAAAAAAAAAAAATCCAATTATTTGATAGTAGTGAGAAGGGGGCGACAAAAAACTCAACAAAGTAGTAGTGAATTCACGAAAAATAACTGATAGAATAAATTGAAGAAAATGGTACTTAAAATAGTTCTGATGAATATTGCAACTATGAAAAAGAAATATGCTCGGAGTGGGTGGTTAGTCCCAGCACTTGGGAGACTTAGGTAGGATTGCTATAAGTTCAAGGCTAGCCTGGGTTACACAGTGGGTCCAGGCTAGCCAAAACTACATAGTGAGGGCCAGGGAGATAGCTCTGTGGTCTAAGTGTGTGTCTGGCAAGGACCCGGTTCAATCTCTGGTGTGCCAACCTTGTGCTGAGCTGGCCACTGAAATTGGGTGTGGTGTGGAGCACACCTATAATCCCAGCACTGGGGAGGCTAAAACAAGAGGATCACTGACTCTGAGCTATGTAGCAAGACCCTAATGATTCATTGATTTAAAAAAAATACATAGCAAGGCACTGTCTTGAAATAAGAGAAAAAGAAATATCTAAAAATTATAAAAATTGATAGTGAAATAGAAATCTCAGTAATTTGATTAAAAAGTAGAAAAGTTTGTCTAAAATAGTAAATTAATAAGCTAAATTATGAGAGAATATTTAAGACTCAGCGAAGAGGTCTTGAAGTTCCAGTATCTACCTCATTGGAGTTCCAAAATAGAGGTTAAAAGATATTCATGAGGGGAAAAAATGAAAAAAATTTCTGGAGCTGAAAAACAATACAATTTTTGCTGAAAGACATTACCAACTACAAATCAGAATGAAAGAAGGAAAAAAAAGAAAAACTTCCTGTAAACATCACAGGGGCAAAATCATGCAGTTATGTCCATAAGATCATTAAGGCAATGATCCTAAGAATCTTCAGCAGGTTTTTGAAACTAACAGTTAATTGGTAGGATTCTTACCCTGACTGACTGTATATGCTGATACATGTGAAGTAAGCAACTGCACTGAAGATAGCAATGTGTAATACTAGGGTCATGCTTGGAATGCTATTCTGGTCTTCTAAATATATACTGCTTGTCATGTCATACCAATTACTGCTATACTGTTTCTCAAGCAAATTTTTTTTAAAAGGGTAATGAAGACAGGAGACAGAAAGTCATAGGACTGTCCTGCTACAATGTTGTATGTGGTTAGATTTCTAAATTTCTGTGTAAAAATATGTAATTATTTATTGCTATTTTTAAACTATTTTCTTTTTCTTCACATTCTATAGGGATTTAAAGTTTAACATACCAACACTTGATGGAAAAATACCTGTTCCATGTTATGTCTAAGATGTTTGATATTCAGACAGATAGTGAGGTTAAGCTCAACTGCCTATGTTATGGGGGTAGTAGTATCATTAAGCTTCTGTTCTGGAGGGTTAACAACTTAAGTTTGCAGACCAAAAATTAGAGAAGGGCTGCAAGGACAGCCAACATTTTGGCCCTAACCTTTCAAGATCAATGAGGATCAGGACATAAGAGAACCTGTACTGTTACATCCTGTAATTCAGTTGTGTCCCAAATTTTCTGATCAAGGAAAAAGTGATCAATGATGTAGAATGTGCCTAAGGAGAGTCACATGGAGAGAAAACATTCTCTCAGCTTTCAGAGAAAACAAATGGATCAAGCCATGGCAATGACCCATCCACATGGCTAACACTGACAAAGGATCTACAAACTGTGGTACAGGATCTCAGGGGATTTGACTTACCTTGTCAGATACAAAAGTTACATTTCTTGTTATATAGGTCTTGCTTTATCTTGGTCTTAACCATCCAACAGAAAAGTATAAAACATGAGGTATAAAAAGTAACACCATATTAATATGCTGAGCTGTAAAACATCAACAACTTCTAATCCTATGGATAACCCACCACTATTGTGGACTATATTGGATTATTTTGCTGAATTCACATACTTACAATATTTAAATGGCAGTGAAATACCCTTCTCTGACAAAACTAAAAAAAAGGAGATACACATGAAGGACCATTTTGTATCTGTATGTACAAAATAGGATAGATATACAGCTACTTTCTCTTAATACGAAAAAGAATTTGCACTAATAGTGTTTGGACAGGATATCATGTCTGTGTCTTGTACTAGGAATAACTGCTACAAAGACAACAATATGCAATGTATTATTGAAACTGTCCTACTAATCAGTTTTGAAACTGTCTCATTGCTATATGTTTCTCAATAAAATTAATAAAAAAAGAAAAAGAAAACTTCCTCTCTAGGTAGTTTCTTAATGAAATATCAGAAAGTATTTCAGAACCTTAAGAAAAAATTCCTAAAAACAACCACAGAGGAAAAAAACCGGTTATCTACTGGTAAGCAAGATTCAGGTTGACAAAAGATATTTTTGGAAATTGGGACTGGAAAGTTAGTGGATTGGGCTACACTGGATACTTAGGAGGCTTTAATAGCAAAATCTCAAAATTTTATAAGGAAAAAATTATTTTGAGCCCACTTAAACTTTGCCAATCTTATATTCCTATGAAAGGGTAAAATAAAGTCACTTTCAGATTTTTTAAAAATTATTTTTCAGGCCAGAGAGATAGCTCAGCAGAATAAGCACCTGCCTGGCAAGCACAGGGTCCTGAGTTGGATCCCTGGTACCGCAAAAAATATGTATTTTTTTTCCAGAAAAACAAGTTAGTATTTGCATTTCACTGAGTTTTTAGAAGTTTAACTTGTAAGTTGACAACTTGTGGCTCAAGAGACTTTTTAAAAATCTTTGATGGAAAGAATCCTGCAGGGCTGGTCATTAGATTTTCTGAAACATTTTTCAGAGATCAAAACGTCAAAACAAATTTAAAAACCAAATAGAGATAAAAAAAATTAAAATAAGAGTTAACTATGCTAATGAATAGCATGTTTTCTAGAGTGATCAAAATTTATTGTCAATGATAATTGACTATCTTGGAACTTTATATCTTCATTGAGAAAAGAGCAAAGCTTAGGAATAAGTAGTTGAAGGAATACAATTATTTTTGTTTTGTTTCCTATTTGTCAAGATAGGAAAATTACCATGCTAATGCAGTGTTACTCATGTTTCTCCTTTCTTTTCTTTTTTTTTTTTTTTTTTTTTTCCTCCTTGCTTGAAATGGTTTAGACTGGTATGCTAGCAAAAGGTGCCATGGTAAAAAGATGTTTATATCACAAATGAGAATAAGCAGTTAAGCTTAAATATCCCCAAAGTGACAGAAGATTCTTCCTTTGTAGCCATGTGAAGTAGAACTGTAGGGCAATAGATACTGGCCATTAGTATGAACTGTTAATTTGTGAAAATGGAAATGGACTCATTTAATATGGACCTCTCAGGATTTTCTGCATGCTTCGGAAAGATTTGAGCCTTATGTACTTTCCACAGGATAGTGCAACCCCATTTGAAGTTGAGTGGAGCCATGTGGGGTCCTCTTTATATATTGATAAAGAGGACCCCACAATTCCTAAATTGATATAATCAATTTTAATGATTAAGATTGAAGATTGGGAGCACCCAATCTGTGGAATGCCAGGAACATGAAAACTTTGTTTCTTTTTTTGTTTTGTTTTGTTTTGTTTGTTTATTTTTGGTGCCAGGCATTGAACTTGGGACCTTGCACTTGCCAGGCAAGTGCTTAATGTTGCTGAGCCATCTCCCTAGTGAAAACTTTGATTTAGTACTTTTTTAGCCATCTTCACCAATATTTCACCATGGAGGAAGTAGTACATTTTCATCATAATTTATGGAAGTGTTTTAAAAACCTTAGAAATGGTAAAGGAGGTACACACTGTTTTGGTGGTACACAGTAGGAGATGCTAGAATCTTTAACACTTTATTGGGGCCAGGGAGGTAGGTGCAAGGGTCTGAGTTCAATCCCTGGTTCTGCAAATAATAATAATAATAATAATACTTTATTATTGAATTAGTACAAATTAGTAATAAATTCAAGAAAGGTAACAGAATAAATTGCAGAAAATTGTTTTTATTTTGTTTTTTTTTGTTTGTTTGTTTGTATTACAGAACGGGGGGGATTGAACTCAGACCCTTGTGCTTGCCAGGGAAGCACTTATTCTACTGAGCCATCTCCCCGGCCCCTGGTATTTTAAAATAGTTCTGATAAATTATCTATGGAAAACAAAGACATAAAAATTATAAAACTTTCATAGTAAAACCATTAAATAGTAAAATCTCAGTAAATTGATTAAAAAAGCAAAAATGGGCATTTGTCTAAATTAGTAAATTAATGAGGTAAAGTTATGAGAGAGAGGCTAGGGAGATGACTCAGTAGTATTGAAAACCTGGAAATGGCAAAGGAAATACAGATTATCTTGGTGGTAAAATTAGAAGATGCTCTGATCTTTTATACTTTTTAAAAATCATTAAAAGTAACTTTTTATTAAAAATACAATAGACCAATGGTGAAAGTAATTTCATGGGAGGAGACATTTGAATATATATAGACAGTACTTGTATTTGTTATTTGTGTTTAACATCTAATTTTTTTTTTTGACGGAACTGGGGATTGAACTCAGGCCCTTGCTGCGCTTGCCAGGGAAGTACCTATTCCACTGAGCCATCTCCCCAGCCCCTTAACATCTAATTTCAAAGAAAAGTGAACTTACAGGGTTGGGTTAAAGGAGACCAGGATTTTCACACTATAAAAGTCAATCTGAAAACTGTTGTCAATGTTTGTTTTGCTATTTTATAAAATAATACTTTGAAGAAGATTGTAAAACCCCAAAGTGAATTTAATTATTTTACTTTATTTGCATACCAGCTTTCATATTAAATGGAAAATTAATAGAACGCTTGTTTAGAGCAGTAAAAAGGTTGTTTTTATAAGGATGAAAAGAAGCTTATGATTACTATATAGGATCAATATTAAGTCTTAGATACATTTCAATGCATGTGTAACATTGGTTGATTTTGGTAAAAATTACTTAGTTTCAAGAAAGCAGAATGTTCTTTAACTCAACATGTTTTATTCTGACTGTGATAAAAGGAAATCTGAAAAGGTATTTAGAAATCAGATCTATATCTGGGAATAAGCTGTATTATAATGTGTCCATGTGATAATAGGGGATTGGTATTTAGTGTCATAAATGACAAAGTTGAGGTGTTTTTGAGAAAAGTTTCATTTGTCACACTTGGCAGAAGCAATCTAAAAGTATTCAATTTGTTGCTTTATCTGATAGATGTGTATGGATTCAGAAAAACATATGATCTACACCTTTGGCGGTAGAATTTTGACATGTAATGGCAGTGTAGATGACAGCAGAGCCAGTGAACCACAATTCAGTGGATTGTTTGCTTTCAACTGTCAGTGTCAGACCTGGAAACTTCTTCGAGAAGACTCCTGTAATGCTGGGCCTGAAGACATCCAATCTCGGATAGGACACTGCATGTTATTCCACTCAGTAAGACTATTCTGTGCATTGCATTACATTATTTTGTCATGTATATGTTTATTGGAAAAGAAATGTTGAAATCAAAAGTTTGGTCAGGAATATAGCTGAGCAGTGTGTTCCCTGCCTGGGATCCATTCCTAGCATTACCCACACACACACTAAAAAAGAAAAAGAAAAGAAAATCAACAGCAGATCAAAACTTCATTAGAAATAAGAGATTAGGCCGGGGAGTTGGCTCAGTAGAATAAGTGCTTCCCTGGCAAGTGCAAGGGCCTCAGTTCAATCCCTGGTTCCACAAAGAGAAAAGAAAAAAGAAATAAGTGATTAGTGTAGCAGTGACAGACAAAAAGAAAACATCCTTAACCAGTGAACTGTTTGCTCAGTTTGAGGCTTTTCCCATCAGCCTAAAAACTTCTAAAGAGTTATCACTTGAATTCTAAATTAGACAGTTTTATGATTAAGGGGAGGGGTTTTTGTTGCCTTTTTTATTTTATTTTTGGTGCCGAGGATTGAACCCAGGGCTTTCATCTTGCTAGGCATTCTACCACTGAGCCAAATCCCCAGCCCTAGTTTTATGATCAAGTTTGCTGCCTTTCTAGGTAGCATGGCTATTTTCCCCTTTTACCACTTACAATTAGGACAGTTTTTTTTTTTTTCCCCTCTCCATGAAGTACAAAGGAAATAATTGATTTCATAGAACTAAGAATTAAAACTTATCAGTATATATACTTTTTCTTTCTTGAGGAACTTTGATTTATTTTTCTAAATTTGAAGAAAATAGGAAAAAGTTTTAGAAAAACATTAGAAATGATATGGAAGAAGGGCAATAAGGATAGCCAAACTTTTGGTCCTAGCCCTTTGAGGTCATTGAGGAAGCGGGACATGAGAGAACCTATAATATAATATCTGTAACTCAGTAGTGTCCCAAATTTTCTGATCAAGGAAATTATGGTGTGACAGAGGAAAGTGATCCATCATGTAGAGTGAGTCTAAGGAGAGTCATGGAGAGAAGACATTCTCTGAGGCAATGGCCGTGACTCATCCACATGGCTGACACTGACAAAAGATCTAGAAACTGCTGTACAAGGTTTCTTTTTTCTTTTCTTTCTTTTTTTTGGCAGAACTGGGGATTGAATTCACACCCTTGTGCTTGCTAAGCAAGTGCTTATTCTACTTTGATCTTATCAGATGCAAAGCTACATTTTTTGTTATATAGATCTTGCTTTACCTTGGTCATAATCATCCAGCAGAAAAGTATAAAAGCAAGATTTAAAAAGTAAGGCCATATTAATATGTTGAACTATGAAAGTCTCAAAGTCATCAACTTCTGACATTGCCAGTCATGTGGATAACCTACTACTATTATACTCTGCTGAACTATGTTGGATTACTTTTCTGAATTCATGCACCTATAATATATGAATGGCAATGGAATACTCATCTCTGCCAAAAGTAAACAAAAAAAGGGGATATAAATGAGGGACCATTTTGTAGTAAAAAAAAATATATATATATAATATATATATATAAAACTTGTATATATAAAATAGCATAGATATACAGCTACTTTCTCTTAGTTCAATGAGAAGAACGTGAACTATTTAGACAAGATATTACGTTTGCATAACTGCTACAAAGACAACAGTATATAATGTATTATTATAACTGTCCTGTTTTGAAACTGTCTCATTGCTACTTCTTAATAAAGTTAATATAAAATATAAAAATATATATATCTATTCAGCTGCCTTAAAGAAATGATATGGAATTTCACTAAACAAAATGATAGAAATTCAATAGTGGTTATAGTGCATATTGTCTTTAAATTAGTTGTTCAGATTACAAGCTATAAGCATGCAGCAGTGGGTTAAAAAAAAAAAGTTAAAAAGAAAAATAAACAGATAAAATTTATTCCTTTCAGTAGACCAGTAGAAGTTAGCAGTATAACTATCCGAGCTATACTGGGTGTAAACATATAGATATTTTCCCCTTCCTTTTTTGCTCCTTTTCCTTACCCCAGTTGTTCCTTCCCTTTGAGCAGTTTCTTTCTCTTTCACAATATCTCTTGTACCTTTTGGATTTAAATCACTCTTTCAGGTTCTCACACTAGGGAGATAGTATGTTTACATAGGTGGGACATTTATTTCACTTATGAGTGTGATCTCTAATTGGATCCACTTAAATGGTTCAAGTTTATCTTTTATAGCTGAGTAATGCTTCATTGTATAAAAATACCACATTTTTTTTTTATCCACTCCTCAGTTGATAGGCATTTGGCATGTTTCCAAGACTTAGCCATGACAAATTGTGCTGCTGTAAACATGTGTACATGGGGCTCAGTAGAATAAGTGTTTGCCAGGCAAGCACAAGGGCCAGGGTTCAATCCCCATTTCTGGAAAAAAACAAAAACAACAGCAGAAAAACCGTACACATATATTGCTATTATATGTTTTCATTTCTTCTGGAAAAATACCCAGTGGCTCTTTAGTTTCCTTTAATCCATAATATTGTTCCCCACACATGTACTACTCATTTGTTTTAAAGTCATTTTTGCTCTAGAATTTCTCAGTGTTGTCAGGTAGGTTGTTTTTATCTCCATAGTGTGGCTTAATGTGGTCTGCTCTTAATACTTTGTAAAACCTAGAAGTTATATCCAGAAGCTTTATTTTTGTCTTTAATCTCCATTTGAGAGAAAGCCAAGAAGGGAATGCTTCCTATTTACTCTGACTGACATATGGAGGAATGTAATGTCTAGTTGTCATACTTTGGGTGATATTAAAAGAGTTCAAGTGCTATTAGCCTGATTTGTTGTGAAGTTTCGTTTATCTAATAGTTTTAATGTTTATTTAATATCATTTGGATTTTTACTAGTGATTTTTTTCTAGTGATGTCCTTTCTTCTGCATTCATTAACTGTGATTTTATACTGTTACCTCCCTTCAAATAAAACCACACATGAAAAAAAATCACCTATTGGTTGCACTGGAATGTATACCATACAAAATAACAATGTAAGTGTCTGACTCTTTGCTTTTCTTGATTATCGTGTTAATGAGTTAAGACTCTTAAAAGTAACCAGTGAGGTATGTTTTTTAAAAGTGTAAGTATGAACCAATGGATTTTTATGTGTTTGATAGGTTTTTTTTTTTTTTTTTTTTTTGATAGTTTTGAATACATTGCTGTCATTCTTTTCTGTGCTCATTTTTTTCTCTGCCTTTGGCCAATAGGAGCCCTGCTCTCATTTAAATATATATATATTTTTAAGAGAAAAACTCAGTCTTCAAAAGTCTAATTCAAATTAAAGAATTTTTTTATTGAAGACTTTGATTTTGTATTTGTCAACATTTTCTTTTTAATGTATTTGGTTATTGTAGGGTCTTGTTACGTAGCTCAGACTTGCGGTGATCCTCCTGCTTTCAGTTTCCCCAGCACCAGGATTACAGGTGTGCACCACCATCCTCAGACTCTGGCCAGCTCAAAATGCCCATTATCAGGGCTGGTGCACCATGTGGTGCTGGGGATTGAACCATGGTCCCTGTGCTTGCCTAACCAGGCATTTTAGTCCACTAAGCTGTCTTGCTGGCTCTTCCTCTTAAGTTAAAATCGTAATCTCTTTCTGGATAGGGATAGAAAGGAGCTTTGTTCCTTCCCCTTATGTTTTATTGGATTTTACTTTATCCTTTCTTTGCTTTTTAAAAAAAAGAAGGAAATATACTCAACTAACTCACACATAGAGGGTAGTATTTTTGGTCTTTTGTTACACAAGGGCAGCAACCTTTATATGTTAATCTGTACTTTGGGTTTGTACTTTAACAAGATATTCTGATGATCACTTATTAGCAGTGTATACTTTCCTCTTTATTGTAGCATAGTACTCCATTGGCTACAGTCTGTTGAAAAACTGCTTTTGTAAAGGTTTAAATTTTTAAAAGATTGTTAATTCTTCTTGGAAGTTATAATTTTCTCTCTTTGTCCTTTTATTCTGTTTCAGAAAAATCGTTGTTTATACGTGTTTGGTGGACAGAGATCAAAAACCTATCTGAATGATTTCTTTAGTTATGATGTGGACTCTGATCATGTAGACATAATATCAGATGGCACCAAGAAAGACTCTGGGATGGGTAAGAGGATATAATAATGTCTTCTTTCATGCCTTATTTTGAATAGAAAACTAAAGCCCATTTTGTTTTTTTTCTAACCATTTACCCTTTCTGTTTCTTTAATTGAAAGAATTCTAGCAGAAAGAAATCTCTCCAGTTACATGCATCTATTTAAAAATACTTGAATTACTATTATTTCTTGAAAGTCAATATGTGACTACAACAGTTGTTTGTGTGCTTATTATGGGAGACAATATATTACAAATGATCTTTTTCTCATTTTTATCTTCTGTTTCATCATAGTGCCCTCTGAATTAGGTACCATCATAGTAGAATATGTCTCTTTTTGTTGCTAAGGAAGGTATTATGTGATGGGTAATGCCTTATAACCTTAGAGGCTTACTTCTAAAGTCATAATTAAGCTAACCATTATCTCTTTTCCTCTTCAACATAACATAGTTCTCAAAACATTAGCTAGAGCAATCAAGCAAGAGAAAGAAAAGGAATATATATATAAGAAACGATGAAGTCAAAGTATTGTTTCTAGATGACATGATCCTTTACTTATAAGACCCCCCCCCAAAAATCCATCAAAACACTTGTTAGAATTAATTCAGCAGTGAATTAATTAATTACTGAGAAAGGAAATAGGAAAACAATACCATTAACAATAGAGTCAAGAAAAATTGAATACCTAGAAATTAACCAAAGAAGTAGAAGACTTCTGCAATGAAAATGACATCACAGGGCAGGCAATATAGCTCAGCAGTCTAAAACACTTGCTTAGGCAAGCTTAGACAAAGCTCAAGGACCATGGTTTGATCCCCAGCACCACATGCTGCTCTAGTCCTGCCCCGAGGGTGGGCTAGCTGGCTGCACACAAAAAAGAAAAAGAAAATTGCATCACTTTGAAACAGGAAATCGAGGAGGATATCAAAATATGGAAAGCTTCCCCTTGTTCCTAGATGAGTAAAACTAATGTAATGAAAATGACTGTACTTTGAAAAGTGGTACACAAATTTAATGCAGTCTTGAAACACCAATAGCATTTCTCTAAGATATAGGGAAAACAATCCTAAAATCATATGAAACCAGAAAAAACAGTACTAAAAGAGTCCTGGGTAACAGAAGCAAAGCAGAAGGCCTTACATCCCCAGATTTAAAGTTACACCAGAAAGCTACTGTCATTAAAACAGCATAATTCTAGCACAGAATTAGGTGTGTGGATTCATGGAGCAGAATAGAGGAAACAGAAACAATCCCAGGCACATTTAGCTATTTGATCTTTGAGAAAGGGGCAAAAGACATACATTGGAAGTAAGATAGACTGTTTAATAAATGGTGCTAGAAATATGGATATCCACATGCAGAAGATGGAGATTAGACTCTTTATTTCTCACCATGTACTAAACTAAAAATGGGTCAAATAACTAAATGTTAAGGCAAAAACAATCAACTGGAAGATTGGATAAGTAAAACTCTTGAAGACATAGGAATAGGAAAGGACATTCTGGACAGAAAGAACCCTGTGGCATAAGAAATAATACCATGAATCAGTTGATGCGATTTTTAAGACTCTATCTTAAAAATACCAAAAAGGAAGAGTTTCCGTAGTGCAGTGGTTATCACGTTTGCCTGACACCAAAAAAAGGAAGGAGAGATAATGACCAATCAACACATGGTTCAACATTGCTGACCATTAGGGAAATCTAAATAAAAATAAGTTGAGATATCATCTTATGAATGATATGATATCATCTTAAGAATGACCGTCAAAAATAAAAATTAAAAAATGTACATCAAAAAATCAAATAATAGGGATAGAGAGACAGTTCCACAGTTTAAGTGTCTGCTTAACAAGCACAGGGACCCGAGTTTGATCCCCTGGACTACATGCCATACTGGCCCCGAAACCAGGCATGGTGACGCGCATACCTGTAATCCCAGTGTAAGCAGAAATAGGAGAATTACTATGAGTCTGAATTGCATAGCAAGACCCTTAATAAATAAATAAATAGTACCAAATACTGGTAAGAATCTGGAACAAAAGGATCTCCACCATTGTTGATGGGACTATGAAGTAGAATAACCACCATGGAAGTCCTTGTACAGATTCTTCAAAACAGAAATTGCATTTGACAAAGCTATTTCCTTTCTAGATACCATCCCAAAAAAGTCGTCATACTACAGTGATATATGCATACACATATTTATAGCAGCACAAGTTTTAATTGCTAGCTCTTAGGAAAGTGTGGTGCTTAAACACATTAGAGCACTACTGTGCCATATACTTGAAGCATTCATAGGCAGATGGATGCAATTTGGGAACATAATGTTAAATGAAATAAATCAGACGTACAGATTTAATATCACATGATTTATCTTATGTAACAAACTAAAAAAAATACAAATAAAGAGCAAAATAAAAGATACATAAATAGGAAATAGGGACAAGTTCAGATAATTCCCCAAATTATTTGTGCTATTAAAAATATTTTTGTTTCATTCATACTGCTGGTTTCTTTTGTTGATGCAAAAGACAGTTTTGTCCTATTTCTTACTTGTAGAGGAAACTATTTTTTTTTTTTTTTTTTTTTTTTTTTTTTTTTTTTTTTTTTTTTTTTTTTTTTTTTTTTTTTTTTTTTTTTTTTTTTTTTTTTTTTTTTTGTCTTTTTGAGACAGAGTCTCACTATGCAGTTCAGGCTGGCCTCGAGCTCACTTTGTAGCTCAGGCTGGTCTCGAACTCACAACAATCCTCCTGCCTCAGCCTCCCGAGTGCTGGGATTACAGGCATGCGCCACCACGCC
>PVKA01042850.1:0-17144 GCA_004027165.1 Ctenomys sociabilis | reverse complement strand
TCTTTCTTTCTTTCTTTCTTTCTTTCTTTCTTTCTCTCTATGTATTTAATACAGGGTCTACAGTGTCTCACTGCACAGATAGGACTTGTAGTGATCCTTTTGTTTACAGCCTCCCAAGTCCTGGGATAACAGGAGTGTGCCACCATGCCCAGCTTCAATAGCCATCTCAGAGTGTCCTGGGGACTGAGCTGGCAAGGCATAACAGAGTTTGAGCTCTAGCCACTGTGTTCTGCTTAAGCAGATGCTTTAGTCGGCTGAGCTATCTGACTGACCCCTCTTTTTCTTTTTAATAAGGAGAACATAAATTAATGATGCAACTACATTCTAGTAAATACATAACCAGTAAACAGTCACTTATTAGCATTATCAAATAGAATGTTTTGTACAGAAGTGTATGTCTGTGCTATGTGATTTGTGATTAACTTCACAGTAGGTTTGTTATGTATCACCACAGACATGGGAGTACATATTATAATATATTGTGAAAAATAAACATTTTCCTACTTTTATTCTTCCAAATTTCCCTTAAAAATACAGGTTTTCATTAATGGAGTATTACTCAGCTATTGAAAATGATAAGCTTGAAGCATTTATACTGAAGTGGATGACACTTGAACATATACTTATAAGTGAAATAAACCAGACACACGTGTAAATATTGTATAGTCTCTATAGTATAAGAAGGAAAAAGAAGAAATACAAATAGAAATGTACAACAACTAAAAACAATTGAGTCAGATAAGGCAAAGTGAATGGCATATGCTGCAGGGTACTAATCAGCTTTTCTTCTGGATGGTTAACAACCTAAGTTCACAGATCAAAATCGGAGAAATAGAAGAGCCGCAAGGCCAGCCAACATTTTGGCCCTAGCCTTTCAAGGTCAGAGAAGACTCAGGACATAGGAGGACCTGTACTGCAACATCATGAAATTCAGTTGAGCTCCAAATTTTCTGAACAAGGAGATTATGGAGCCACAGAGGAAAGAGATCGAAGTTCTATAGTGTGCCTGGGGAGAGTCACATGGAGAGAAAACTTTCTCTTAGGCTGTCACAGAGAGCAAACTGGTCAAGCATTGGCCGTGACTCATCCACATGGATGACACAGACAAAGGATCTACAGAATAAGGTACAGAATTACAAGATAAACCCTGAGGGGACTTCACTGACCTCATAAGAAACAAAAAAAGTACATGCATTGGTATATAGGTCTTGCTCTATCTAGGTCTTAACCATCCAGCAGAAAAGTATAAAAATGAGGTATACACTGCGGGGCCATAATAATAAGCTGAGCTGTAAATGGCTACAGTCAACAATTTCTTCAGATAACTCACTATTGTGGAATTCTGGATCGTGTTGGATTGTGTCATCGAGTTCAAGCACCTAAATTGATTGAATGACAATGGAGTGCCCACCTTTGACAGGTGTAAACAAAGGAAGGGTATAGAAAGGAAGAATCATGATGTGTGTGTATGGACAGTACAGTTGGGATAGATAACGCTGTGTTTCTACATAATTCTATGAGAGGCAACATTTGCACTAATGGTGGTTGGACAGGATATTATGTCAGCTTCTAGTACTATGATCATCCACTAGGAAAATAACAAGGTAGAAAGTATTAATTATTGAATCTGTGATATAATTCAGGTATAAAAAATACGATACATAAGCAGCTACACTTTTAATTTACTGATAAGAGAGATCTGCTATAATAATGTGTGTAAGTATATCATGTATGCACCTTCTATGATACCAAAACATTATGAAAACAGTTTGCAATGTATTAATTTATCTAATCTGTCTTTTTAAGGTGTCTTAAAACTGTCTCACTGATTTTTGTACTTCAATAAAATAAAAAAATTTTAAAGAGACACCTAAAAAAAGCAAATAAATATAAATAAATAAGTAAAAATTCCTTTAAAAATAAAGAAATACTGATTTTCAGAGTATTTATCTCCTGATTAATGTAATTGATAATTATATATCTATTACTCATAATGCAAAGAGGAGACATAAAATCTTAAATTATGAACTTACATATATGCATTATTTATTGAACACATTTGCAGTGGGTACTTCTTAGGGCATCTGTTTCTGTCTCGGGTTACGTGAGAATTAAAATTTTCTTACCCAACATTTGTTTTTCTACCTTTAAATCAATTACTGGTGAGTAAAAAATGTGAAAGGGTAACATTTCTGTTCCTTTTCCTTTTTTAAAATACAAGTTTCGTTATCCTAGAAGCTTTAAAGAAGAGTATTTTACTGGAAGTTTTTCTTTTCTGGGAAACTATGATTCATAAGTAGCCAAGGTCCCTGCTAATGTACTTCTGGAGTCTGGTAATTGTCCTCTTTAGTAATGAGTGGACTACTGGACAGATATGTGTGTCTTCCTTCAGTGAACTTCCTAACAGGCTACTTAATGGGAAAATATTTAATCTAACCTGTCACTGAAAGTCTCAGTTAGAAAGAGAGTAAGTTAAAATATCTTATTTCATATACTGATATAGCTTTGCTTTCTGGTTGAGATTTCTGGAAGTTGCAAAATTTGTGATGCAGAAGAACTCAACATGCAACTAGCAAGTCTACTTTAGTTTATATGTCATTTTTAATCTAGCATATCACATTAATTAGGTATTTGTCAGTGTTAGAACATATATTCTTTTTTTCTTTGGTGGAACCAGGGATTGAACTCAGGCCCTTGCACTTGCCAGGGAAGCACTTATTCCACTGAGCCATCTCCTAGGCCCAGAACATATATTCTTTCTTCAAAATTTTATTTGAATTAGTACGCATTCATAATACATGATAAATATATTCCTCAAGTGGAGTCAGGATGTAGAACATATATTCTTTGAATGGAGATCCCGCATATTGTGCACATTTATTTTGCTCTGCACCCTGGGCCTAGTAGTACCTGTCTCAATCACATGTGTACATGGGATGTATCTGTGTGACTTTTTAAGCAAAGTGGGAAGTTGTTATTTGCATTCCCCTATGTTCTCATGCTTGCCTCGGTCCTTCCTAGCTATCCATGATGATGTCAGACATCTCTTAGAATCCTCTCAGGGCTTGAATAAATAAGATCAAAAGCTATGCAAATTGTGTGGTTTCATAAAATATTGAATGCAAACTCATCCAGCTGTTGTTATTTGTCTGTGTATATTGAAAAGTTGACTGAGTAAAGAGGTAATGGTATTCCTGGATTTGCATCTTTCTTCTTTCTCCTTTTTTACTTCAGGCACTGAGGAGGGAGACTCCTTCCCTTAAGTGCACCATGCATGTCATCAGTAAATGTAAGATTACTAATTGATTTAAGGCCACACAGAAGACACCCTGGAGGAGTCTGAAGACACACAATTAGGTTAAAAATGCCCAGTAGTGTGCAATCCTGAGATAAGCCATGTTTAAGAAGTCTCCATGCTAAGATAGCAAAGCACGAAGCCAGAGGCAAATATGTCAACATTAACCCAAAAGAGCATGGAGTAATTACTTTAAAGTGTATTCATCCTGTACAGAATTATAGTCGTTCTCCTAGCCATTCAGTTTAGCACGATGAGCAAGCAGCTCCTGTGTGAGAAAGCCTCCACACAGAACCTGGAACAGCTTTTGCATTACAATGTGACTGTATGGTAAATACAATGTATTTGTTCCAAAGTGGCTCAGGTGTTTTGAATAAATCTTTCCTCAGCTCAAGTCTCAAGTTAATAACTACAGTGCCTAATATTATTCTATTCAGGTTTCTGAGATAAATGGTTCCTCCCTGACAATTAAAATCAAGCATTTTGCACTCAGAGGAGACAAAATCATGTAAGCTGCCCATTCAAAATATTCAAATCAAGGAGATTTATTCTTACTAGGTGTTTCACTTGTCACATTTGCATAATGACAATGTTCTCTACATTGACTGTGCCTACACTTGTAAGCAATTCTACTGGAAAAGGCCCATATATTGTTATTAATATTTTTAAAAACAACAAGAACAGAAACCTTTCTCACATAAATAAGGCTTTTATATGCATTGTAACACTAATAATTTTACAAAACCTTTTCAGATGTCACATGTGTAACTATATGTATGATTGTTAAAATCATTTCTATTGTTAGCTAGTGAATAAGCGATTTACTTGTACCTTCACATTTGCCTGGCAAAGGTGTCAAACTGAGTACAATCTCAAAAAAGTGGTCCTTGAAACTGTTTTTCAATTTTTTGGACAATTCTCAATAAGAACAATTTTAAATTGTGATTCATATTTCCCTTCCTTACTTCCCCCCAAAGGGAAATAATGATGATAAAAGAAGGAAAAAATGGAAGCAAAGCTTTTGTAAATAAGGACAGGAAGAGTGATTAAAGAGAGGGAAGAGGGTCTAGAGAGACAGCTCAATGGCGTAAGAGCCTGCCTAATTTCGATCCCCAGTACTGAAAAAAAAAAAAAGAGAGAGAGAGAGAGGGAAGGGAAATGGGAAAAGAACATTCATACATATGTGCACAGGTACAAATTTCTTATCATGATGCAATCATTGTATATATGTAAAATGTACCAATAAGTTTAATTAAAAAATGAAGTAAAAATTGTTATTCAATAGACATAGTCTTGTGGAATACTTCAGGGAAGTTTTAAAAAGCAGTATTCTTAAGTATTTGATATCTGATTATTTTTGTCTACTCTTATTCTATGTTTCATTTTAAAAGTTGTTGGAAAAAAAATCAGAGTTAGGTGATGATGTGCAATTGAAACATCACTCATCTTTTTTCTTGAGTATGTTCTCATTCGTCCAGACATAATTACACCAAATGAAAGGAGCAGAGCGGTCATGTTTTGAAACCAAGACACAAGTACAAATCTGAGACAATGAAATAGCACTTTATTTCTGGAGACAGAAATGTGTTGTTTAATGCTGTTTCTTTAACACACCAGTAGATTCTAGATTGCCCCTTGCACTGTGATGAGCAGATAGTAATCAATTCCCCTCTGTAGTAATGCTCATTACCTCCCCGTCTAGGTAGGAGCCTACGTTTGGTATTCACTGAGGATATGATATTTAATCTTCAAAATTTATCATTCTGACCCAAGTTCAGGACTGCAGGGTAACAGGAAGTGAGAATCTGATGGAGGGACCATTGAGATGAGGGGTCGTCTTGCCTGCTAAAGGGCGAGGCAAAACTGGTTCTCTTCATGCTCAGTTCAGTCTATTATTTGGGTCCTTTGTGTCTCTTTGCCTCATATATCTTATTGTTTTCAGTAAAAAGAGTAACATAGTTGATTTCAGTCTTTTTTGGGGGTGGGGTGGGAGCAGAACTGGTGATTGAACTCTGGCTGTTGTGCTTGCCAGGGAAGCGCTTATTCTACCATCTCCCCAGCCCTTGACTTCAGTCTTTAGCATGGTACTGGTTACACATGCCTATCCATGGGGCAGGCAGTCATGTCTTTCTTGGGGTAGCATGCTGGAACCAAGGTGGGCAGTAAGGATGTTGTCCTCTAAACATCAAATTTCTGTGTCTTGATTTTTATTTCTGGTCATTCAGGTTTTGGCAGAGTCATTGTTTTAGCTTCCCCTGACCAAATCAGTTTATACAGGATTTAAATGAACAGCAACTGAGAGGGAGGAAAAGAGAAAAGAAGGAAGGGAAAAATATGTATACATGTAAATATATGCAAGGGAGATAAAATAATTGTAGTACTAGTTTCTATTAGTTCACAGAAAGGAAAAGTTAGTGTTTATATTGCTGGATCAATTTTGCATGCATGTACCTGGCAATCTGAGCAACTACTTTGAGGGTATTCATATGCAATCTAACAACCATTGCTCATTTCCTATCACCTTGTTTTGAAATTTTGTAAGATTCTCTATGTTTTTTTTTGTCAGTTTAAAATAAAAGGAGGAAAATAAAAACCCCTTTTTTCTTTTTTTAGCTTCTTATGACAATCATATTTAAAAATCAAGACATTCAAAACCAACTACACATATGAAGACATTCATAATTCCATTCATGTCTAGAAAAGGATATACAGCTCAGAAAAGCCTGGAGAACACTATATACATTGACCTCAAACTAATGCCCAACAAGCACAAAGATGCCAGCCTCTGGTAAAACAGCTGGGAGGCTCTGCTTTTCAGAGTTATCACATAGGTTTCAAATGGCTGGCTTTCAATTTTTTAAAAAAACCAAAGATATACAAAGAAACAGAAATAAATGATCCATCCAGAGGAACAAGAAGCAGAAAATATCAAAAGAATCCATCTCTGAGGAAGTCCAGATGTTGTAATCAATAAGCTAAAACTTTAAAGCAACTCACTTTAGAAAATACAAAAGAAAAAAAGAAAATAGATTTGGGCTGGAGAGATAGCTCAGTGACATAAGTGCCTGCCTGGCAAACATAAGGTTCAAAGTTCTATTCCCAGTACCACAAAAAAAAAAAAAAAAAAAAAAAAAAAAAAAAAAAAAAAAAAAAAAAAAAAAAAAAAAAAAAAAAAAAAAAAAAAAAAAAAAAAAAAAAAATTACAAAGAGATAATGGAGGATAATGACAATGAAAAGAGAATAATGCTTTAGCTTTACCTCAGATATTTTCTTCCTTACTCCTGGAATTAACCAGTTCTTTAAGGAGCATTGTCTCTGTATTATTCCCAAGGAACACTTTTCCCTTAATTCTTCCCAAGGACTAATTTTTAGAAGTGAAGCTCTAGGTTCTCTAAGTGATATTTTCTGCCCAGTGTTAATTTTTTAGGCTCACTTAACTGATAGAACAAAAAGGCTATGTCTATTTATACTTGGAACCTGCAGATTTCTATAAATATTTTCACAGATAATTGTCTGAATCTTATGATAAATGGGAGTCTGTGAAACAGATCTTAGCTTGTCTGTCTCTAAACTCCCACTCCATCAGTGAGAACCCTGGCTCCTACCTTTTGCACTCCATCTAACTATTTTATTCTGGAATATGTTCATAGTGCAGTAAGAATTGGTAACTGTCAAATCCCTGGGAAACAACTTGCTAACTAAAGTGTAGTGCTCATGGACAGTTCCTTTTGCCTGTAAGTGTGCACGTACTCCACTATTTCCAGAGTTGCTTGTGTCAGGACACTTTGTTTCTCTCCTTCAAAGAGTCTATTGTACATATTTCTAATGCAGTTAGATTTTGTAGACATTACAATGCATTTTTCTCTGTGATACTTCAACCTGCTAAATTGTTTTCTAAAGTTCTAAACATTAAAATCTCCTTTGTATTCTGTAAAATTCTATGGATTTTTTTCAAACATGCAATGCCTTACATGTACCATTACTATCTCATGCATAGCAATTTTAATGCCATAAAAATCTCCTATTCATTTTATAATACTGACCTCTTTCAATTCCAAATAATGTCTCTAAATTTCAATTTTGCCATATTTTTTCTGTTACAAAATGCTATATGATTGCAAACACAATTTATAGCGTGTTTAACTAATTTCTTTCACTTAGCAGTGTGAAATCAATGTTTTCACAAGTTTTAAGTATTTGTTAGTTGGTTTATTTTTATTGCTGAGCACTTCTGCTTCATGGATGTAGTGGTTTTAAAACCATTAAGCTGCTGAAGGACATCATTCTTGCTTAAAGGTTTGATAATAAGGCTGTTAGAATTATTTATGTGTAGATTTTTCTGAGTATGAGTATTGAAATCAAATTGGAAGCACATAGGTATGGGATTGCTGGACCATATGATAAGACTGTTTAGCTTTGTAAAAACCAGCAAACTGTCTCAATGGTGGTGGTGTCATTCTGCATTTGCACCATCGATGAGGTCCTATTGCTCCAAGGCTTTGCCAGCATTTGCAACTGTCAGCATTTTGGAGGTTAGCCATTCCAATACATGTATTTCACTGTCTTGTATTTTGTAATTTCCTGATCACATAATGAGGAACATATTTAAATACATTTTTATTTTTTTTTTCAGGGAGAAGTACCTATTCATGCATTTTGTCCATTTAAAAATTTTGTTTTTTTTATTGTTGCGATTTAACGTTTTACCCTTTATCATTTTGACTATAAGTCCACTGTCATTTTGAAACAAGTTCTCTGTTTTGTAACTATGTGCTCTATTTTGTCTTTTCCTTCTCTCAAAAGTTTATTTACACCTGAGTATGGTGGCACACACCTTTAATTCCAGCTGTTTCAGGAGACTTATGGGGAAGATAATAAGTTAAAGGCCAGACTAGGTAACTAGCAAAAGTCTGTTTCAAAACAGAAAGAAAAGATTGGCTGTGGATGTAGCTCAGCTGTTGAGCCTTGCTCAGCATGTGGAAGCCCTAGGTTCAATTTCCAGTGCTGCAAAAAAAAAAAAAGAAGTAAACAATCAAAGAAACAAAAACAGGCAAAAAAAGAAAGAAAGAAAGAAAGAAAGAAAGAAAATATAATTTTTAACCATAATTTCCTTCAAATCAAGTCTAATTTACCAACATTTTCTTGCATTGGTAGTACTTTCAGTCTCTAAATCTCATTTCCAAATTCCAAAGAGACCTATATATTTTTTCTACATTTTTTTCTAAAACTTTTATAGTTTTGCCCTTTCTTTTTAGGTCTACAATCCATTTTTAGTTAGTTTTATATACAGCGTATTAAGCATATGTCCAGATACACTTTTTTCCATACATGTTAATGTCCAGATGCTTTAGCACTATTTATTAAGGTAACTATTATTTTTCCATTGAGTTGGCTTTGCTCCTTTGTTAAAAAAAAGTTTACTTTATCTGAGTGAGTCTATTTCTGGGCTCTTTGTTGTGCTGCAGTGTTTTTTTGTCAGCATCAAGCTGACATATTTATTGGACCTTTGTGGTAAGTCTTGAATGCATGTAGTATTAATCTTCCAACTTTGTTATTGTTCTTAAGTATTATGCTGGCTATTCTGGGTCTATTTGACTCTCCGTGTAACACTTAAATTAGTTTCTTAATACATACAAGTGTTAGAAACAAAGATCCCACCTTTCAATAATTTCACTGTAGGGGTTAAATTTCAACACATTAATTTTGTAAGAACACAAATATTTAGATCATACCATAAACTTTCACTGATCACTTTTTGTAGAATTTTTAACTATGCATATAGATGCTGTATGCATTTTGTTAGATTTCTATCTGTTAGAGTCATTTCAGGAAAAATATCATGCAAAGATGTAAGCTGATAAATAGTTTAGACTTAGGGTATGGTGATCAAAGGAATTTTCAACAACCTGTGTTAAAACTCAGTATTTTATTTAGCTTATATTCCAGGCTTGTGACCTTCTCACGTGTTTCTCAGATGTTTCCCTCTCTTAAGTGAAATAGAAAAGATAGAAGCAGCTGGGGGTGGGATTTTCTCCCACATCAGATTTTCATTGAAGTGTCTGTGTTAATTTATGGTGGCTTGGTTTGGTTTCATCAAAATTGGTGTTGGGTTTTATGAGAATAAGTCTAGGGTATTCCTTATACTTGTTCTTGGGCCAGAGTGGTTTTGGTCTTTAAGTGCACATTTTCCAAAGTTTTACATGGATGCTGCAGGAATCAGCTCTCTTCATGATAGTTGGTTTTGTTGGGACTATGACATGTATGTCTATTAGAATCTTTGTTTAATTTATGAAACAGTCTCAACTGGGTTTGTCTATGCCTCACAATATATTGCTTGCTTGTTTGCTTTCTTTCTTTCTTTCTTTCTTTCTTTCTTTCTTTCTTTCTTTCTTTCTTTCTTTCTTTCTTTCTTTCTTTCTTTCCTTTAGCCTATTTTAAAAAGGGTATACAGGGTCTCATTCTGTAGAGTGGACTCATAGTGAATCTCCTGTTTTCAGTCTCCCAAGAGCTAGGATTACAGGCACATGCCACCACATCCAGACTCAACAGCCTCAGTGTACCCTAGGAGCAAGGCTAGCATGGCTTAGAGGATCAAACCCGGGCTGTTGCACTCTGCCTGAGCAGCACTTCAGTGTGCTGAGCTACCTGACCAACTCATAAAATACTGCTTTGGATGTATCTGCTTAGATATTTTGCCATCAATGCTAGGAGATGCCCATAAGGAAAACTATCGAATATGCAGCTTTCTCCTATATTTCCTTTTTCTCATAAAAAGGAAATAATTTTTGTTCTTTCATGCCTTCAAACACTGACTGGCATCATATGTTTCTACACTGTATGATTGTTTTCTTGTGATGAGAGCAGATAGGTCCAATAATTTAGCAATAATTCATATCGTGTAGTTGATATTTGTTTTTAATGAAATACTTTAAAATGATAAATCCCTGCTATCAAAATCAGAATAGGAAGTTGATATTTTCTTTCTTATGAAATCTCTTAAAATAAATTTTTCTCTAATCTGATTTCTTAAATATATGTGTTAAAAATTGTATTGATTTAGTATTACCATTTAGATAGTTGTTTTATGTATGGTATGAAATAGGACATAAGTTCATATCTTATCAAAGAAGAATTATTTCTGAAGAGTTAATTCAATATCTATTTTTCACCCATTGATTTGTATCCTCTACATTCATTGTATATCAGGGACAGAAGGAGCCAAATATAACTTTTCCAAATATAAATAGTAAAGAGCAAAACTTCGATCCAAAAATAACAGGTACCGCTAACATGCTAGTCTTGCAGCTTTAAAAAAGAAGGGAAATGTTTATCTCCTGCAATTTAATAAAACATAGACATGATCCTAGAATGTCACACTTAGCATTTCATTTCCTCTGGGCTTTTAAAGTGATGCTTAATTGCAGATGGTGACCTTCTGCATAAGACACTGTTTACAAGTATGAAATTTCAAGTAGGAGGCTCTCCTCATTTTCCATAATGTATCTCTGGGGGAATAGTGTATAAAATCCAGGCAAACACTTATAAATTAAGAAACAAAAGGTACTGTTCTGTTAACAGATTGTTCACCTATCCCTTCTATGGTGACAGACAGATTTGAAAGGCATATTATCTCAGAATAAAATTTTTATCCTCAGTTAGTTGTATCTGATATTATTCTTAAATGATTTTAGAGACAATGGTAATAATATAATCTTTTCATCTACTAATGAGTATTAGGTTCTTTTGTGATTTTGTTTTTTCTTTTCATTAGGTTCTATGAATTGGCTTTCATAGAAGTACCTGGTTTAAATAATATAAAACATTTAACAGAAATTAGGCTTCTGGCCTAAATGACCCTTTGGGATTTCACATTTTGCTCTCTTGCCATGCTTTATATGTGAAGGGATGGTTAACATATCTGTTTGGAATTTTGTGCAAATGTTTACATGTTTGCAAAACATGCTGAATTTCATATAAAATACATTTCTATGGTAGCAATTATGGTACTAGGTAGCAGGAAAGAGGTGAGATGGAGGGTCATCTCCTTGCCTTCATTATAGTTAACGCCAATATCTCTGGCACTTTCTTGGAAAGAGCAGCATCACATGATATCTTTCATTATTCATTTCTGTTCACAGCCATGCTGAGCATGACAATAGGTCAGAGATAGTTAGGGAAATGCAAAAATGTCAGAGACATCGAGGAAAAGAAGATGCGGAAAAGGGCTGTGAATCCACAGTAATAGGTTCTCTAGCTATTTTCCCATGCTCAACACAAGGGAAAAATAGCCTATTCCCATTTGTGATTCAGAATTTTAACCTAGAATCCTCAGGTTCCTGCAGCAGAACTACATGGAAATGTAAGAGATTTTGACCCTTCACATTAAATATTTTTATTTAGCTGATAGAAGAGATTCTGCTTAAATCTATTTTGTGCTTCTAAACCTTCATCTACATTTTGCGACAGACTTTTCTGAGACCTTCAGTGACAAAGCCAGGGTTAGATTCATAGTTC
Organism: Ctenomys sociabilis; assembly: GCA_004027165.1. Lineage (NCBI taxonomy): Eukaryota > Metazoa > Chordata > Mammalia > Rodentia > Ctenomyidae > Ctenomys > Ctenomys sociabilis. Next base: position 5,335 of record PVKA01042850.1, on the reverse strand, counting down.
AAATTAAGCCCATAGACATTTTCTGCTTTTCAAATCCCAATTTTTATCTAAATGGAAAAAAATTATAGTTTCTTATGGCCAGAAGAAACTTTTTTTTTAAGGGAGCTGTCCAGAGCTTATCATATTATCTACAAAGCTTGATTGTGATTGATGGAAGTTGAAGGGAATCAAAAATGAAACAATCAGAAACAGAATATCTGCCTATGTCTAATGATACAATAGTATCCTATGAAACTCTCTGCTCCAGTAGCATCTTAGTCTGTTTTAGGAAAAGACAGGTAATCTTACGGTAAGTATATCTAATAGAACAACACATAAGAATTTTGCAACTAGTTCAAAACTACAAGTGAAATGCATGCATAGAGGTTTTTATCTGCCTGTGGTAAATGATATTTTGGATAAAATAAGAATTTTCTCAATTTTTGATTGGGGAAGCTTGTGGGAGATAGCTAAGTTGAATAAATGATGGAATTAGAGACATATAAAAAGCAAAATAGTTGCTAATCTACTTGAAAAATGGATCAAAGTTGCCTGGCAAGTTCAAAGGCCTGAGTTCAATTCCTGATTCCACCAAAAAGAAAAAAAAAATGGATCAAAAGTATAGCTGAGTCTTATCAGATAAAGCGGAAAAGTTGACTTTCTTGAACTTAGTACTTTTAATATAGAAATGGCTTAAGAATAGGTAGTAAGGGGCCAGGGAGATGGCTCAGTGGAATAAGCGCTTCCCTGGCAAGCACAAGAGCTTGAGTCTAATTCCCAGTTCCGCAAAAAAAAAAAAAAAAAAAAGAACAGATAATAAAAAACATAATGATCAAGAAAACTCAAGTAAAATTCTTATGAAACTTGTTATAAGCAAAAAGCTCAAGCTTTTTTAAGTCCCTGGCAAGATGTTATAAGACATTGCAAAAATGTTCTAAAAATATAAACTTTCAATCACTTACATTAAGTAAAATTGGTTTTTGTAATGAATTTGAATTGGAAATATCAGCTTGAATCATTTTAATACAAATCTGCATATGGAAGTGGGTAGAGAAAGCAGCTATGTAATTAAGAATGCAGCTAAGTAATTTAGTTGTGATTCATGTTTTGGAACTCACTGTAAACTTCTTTTAAAGCTTATACACATAGATGTTTCTTAAAGTTTAATCGTGAAATATTGACCAACACTAGCTGACTTTGGTTCTAAGGAATGAACTATTCAAGATATGCTCAGAGAATATCTCTGTTTCTTAAATTTTATTTTAAGAGAAAAGAAACCCCGAAACTTCAAGACAAGATAATGGGACAATCAATGACTAATATGTTGTATATTGTTATCTTTAAGTTAGTTACACAGAGTATAAGTATAGGCATTTAATTGTTAAAGCACTATTAGCACAGACCTTTCTTTTTAGTGAACTAAGAGAAATTAGTAACATAACTATCTTAACTAATATATATATATATATATGCATATATATGCATATATATATATATTTTTTTTTCCTTTTCTTTCCTCTTTTCTCCTTTCCCCTATCCTAGTTTCTCTTTCCTTGGAACAGTTTCTTCCAATTTTACAATATCCATCATACATCTTGGTTCTCATTTATTTACTCTTCCAGCTTCTCACACTAGGGCAACAATACAATGTTTGCACATGCGTGTCTCATTTATTTCACTTATGAATATGGTCTCAACTAGCAAGAAAGCTGTCAAGAGGTTTCAGAAATCTGAGTGAACAGGCTTCTCCTGTTCAAACATGGAATAATCAATATGACAGCAACATTTGAAAACTAAATGTTTTTAAATCCACGAATTCATAAGGCAATTTCAAAAGTAAAATACCACTGGTCAGTTTTAGAAGTTGCTAGATGACAATGTATATGAAAAGAAATCATAAGGAGAAATCCTCAACATTCGTTTCACCCTTTTGTAAGCTATGTTTATGTTACTGAATATTTAATGAGGAAAATTTCTCTCTATTTAAGTGGGCCAGCCAATGTATAAAGAGAGTGATAGAATGGCAGAATAAATTATTAAATTACTAACACTTAGGTACTCACTAATGAGCCAGGGAACTGAGCACGATGACTGCTGACATCTCATAATGAAAATCTACACTACCACAAATAAAGTAGTTTTGCCAAAAAATGTCTCAAATTGAATGCATTAAGGCAATTGTAGAAATATTGGGTTATTTTGCTGAATTCACACCTATAATGTTTAAATGGCAATGGAATACCCATCTCTGACAAAACTAAACAAAAAAGGGGATATAAATATAGGACCATTTTGTAGTGAAATACATATATATATATATATATATATATATATATATATATATATATATAGTCTTTATATATGAAACAGGATAGATAGCTACTTTCTCTTAAGTCAGTGAGAAGAAAGATTTATGCTAATAGTGTTTGGACAGGATGTCATGTCCACATCTTGTATTATGAGTAATTAGTTTGAAGACAATATGCAATGTATTAATTATTGTAACTGTCCTACTAACCTGTTTTGAACCTATCTTATTGCCATTTGTTTCTCAATAAAATTAATAAAAAAAAAACCAAATAAATTGCTATGGGACATCACAGAGATGTAGTTAGCAAAATCTTGAGAGTTTATAAGGTATCAAGTCAGTTTCCTCAATGAATAAATTGAAATTAAATGAAGAACATAGAAAAAGGAAAGGAGGAAATCACTGATTAAGAAAAGACTAGGGGTCACAGCCAATTGCAGTGCTTACTATGATTCAGGCAGGTGAGATATTCTAATTCATCAATCGGGCAATGATGGGAAATTGAACACTGACTGGGTATTTGACAAAATTGTGAAGTTTTTGTGGAATAGGCCTCTGCTTGGAGAAATGATGCCTGAGGGGCTGGGGGGATGGCTCCTTGGAATAAAGCTTCCCTAGCAAGCACAAGGCCTGAGTTTAATTCCCAGTTCTGACAAGAAAAAAAAGAAAAAAAGAAGTGATGACTGAAAGGAAGAGTGATGAGTTGTTGTTGATAGGAAGGCGGCTGCTTCCGTGACTAGAAATCAGGAACTGGCTCTGGGTTTCTTCATTACAATTCATTGTCCATGTGGTTTTATTTTTATTTACCTTTTTTTTTTTTTTTTTTTAAATTTATGTATTTGGTACAGTGTCTCACTACACAGCCAGGACTCAGTGGTCCTCCAGCGTCAGCCTTCCCAGCACTGGGATTCACAGGCATGCGTCACCACTCCTGGTTTCAGCGACTGGTGTGGTGCGGGGCTGGCATGGCGTATGGTAGTGACGTTTGTCAGGCAAGTGCTCAGAATGCCGAGCTATCTCTCTGGCCCTCCATGTGGCTTTAATGTCCTTATACTTCTATTTCTCATTTGTGTCTACCATTTCCATTATTACCCTTAGAGAATTCTTTTTTTTTCTTTTTTCTTTTTTCTCTCTTTGGCTAATTTTTTAAAAATTATTATTAAGCTCACTTCTGTAAAACAAATGTTTTTGGGGATCTTGGTTTATTTTAGTTTGAATTTTTATTAGTACAAGGCTGCAGTACACAGTTACAATGATTACATTCACTGTGGGGAATTGATACTGTATATGTGTCTACTTTTTCACATATATCATTCTTGTTAAATTGATTTGTTACCATGACAATCCATGTGGTTTTAAAATTAATAAAATTATCTTAATTGAGAAAAGGCAGAACATATGCTTTTTCCTGACCTTGACCTCTTTGTTTTTAACTGTGGTTATATTGAGTTTCTTTCCTCCTTCCATTCCTTGTTGTGGATTCAGATGAGCGTTTAAACATTTATTATTATCTCAGATCATGTTATTTATCAGTACAGGTATGAAGTGTACATTGTACACATTCCACATGTGGAGATGGCAATGTACAAAACACCTTAGTTCCGCTTCACATCCTCTTTCCCTTCTCTCCCTCCTCTTGTTAGCTCCTTCCCCTCTCTAATTCCTATTATCTTTCTTTTATTTTGCTCTTTATGTATATTTCAAGTTTCTCACAGAAGAAAAACCATGTGACATTTAAGATCACATGTCCACATTTTTAGAGCAAGAAGTTGAGGAAACAGGTACAATTTTAACTAAAATAAATATAGTATGAGTTATTAGAGAATCATATAGAAGTGGCTAAGGGAGTATTTGCCACTAATAACAATTGAGAATCACAGGGTAAATGCAGCTTAATAATGTTAATGTATTCTTATCTGCTGAAGTTTCTATAAATAACACACACCAGGCACACAGCACATCCTTCATGATTAGCTTCTACCTCTTGACTTCAATTGGTTCCATCCGACTGTTCTGAAAGTCATTGCTACTGATTAAGAAAAATGAGCTGGATCCTTTTAAGAGGCTCACAAAGCTGGCAATCAAGTGGGAGGTGGCTGAGGGTCTGGAGAAGCATGTAGATACCCTTTGTGATGTGAACAGAGACCCAGAATCCTCAGAAAGCAACAAACCACAGCTGTTTTCCGAAATGAAGGTGCAAGGGAAGAAAACTTGCCATCTTGGTGCCGCTCCCTGAGGTGTATGTGGTGGTGCTGGTGGTGCTCTGTGTGTTTGGGTGAGTACCATTACATGTTCTGTGTTTGAGTAAGCAGTACTTACCAGGCTCCTCACTCAGACTTCCACTTAGCTCTCTCATCCATCTAATGTTCTTGAAAGTGCATCTTCTGTAGTAGCATGAGCCAGGGGAAGGACAGTACCCACACTTAACACGTGCTAGTAAGGAGATGGAAGAAAAAATTCTGGTATCTATCTTTCAGATTCATTATCTAGAAAACAGGTCAGGAGTACTTCAACTAACTTGGTACTGGTCTTTAAAGTAGTGTAAGTACTCTTTCTGCAGGGTACTTTGTTCTGAATTCTGACAGAGCTAATATGTCAAAGAAGTACCAGTGCAGGAAGGGAAGCAAGACAAAGGACAAGAGGGGCTGCATTAAAGAAGAGAGGTTCTTTATATATTCTAGACAGTAGTCCTCTGTCTGATTGCTTATTAGTTAGGATTCTTTCAAAATTTGTGGGTTGTCTTTTCACTCTGTTGACAATTGCTTTTGACATGCAGACACTCCTTAAGAAGAGTTGATCCCAGTTGTTGATTCTTTCAAGAGCTTCCTGTGCGAATATGTTTGTTTTTGTTTGTTTTTTTTCCATTTATTTTTATTTTATTAAAATACAAATGTCAATCAGACAGTTTCAAAACACCTTAACCATACAGAGTTGATGAATTAATACATTGCAAACTGTTTTCATAACGTTTTGGTATTGTACAAGGTGCATACATGATATTATATTTACAGGTTTTTTTATAGCTGAATTATATCAAAAATTCAATAA
>PVKA01042849.1:0-17132 GCA_004027165.1 Ctenomys sociabilis | reverse complement strand
TCTCAGGCTCTCACAGAGAGCAATCTGGTCAAGCATTGGCCGTGACTCATCCACATGGATGACACAGACAAAGGAACTACAGAATAATGTACAGGACTACAAGATAAACCCTGAGAAGACTTCAATGACCACATAGGAAATATAAAGTACATGTGTTGGTATATAAGATTGGATCTACCTGGGTCTTATCCATCCATCAGAAAAGCATAAATGTATAAAAATGAAGTATACATCGTGAGCCCATAATATTAAGCTGAGCTGTAAATGGATATGGTCGTCAAATATAATTTTAAAAATTAAAAATGAAAGAGTAAAACATATCAGGACTCACAACTCCTTTTGAAAGAAAAGGAGTAATCTGCAGTACAATTATCTAAGTTATTCAATGAATATACATATGCACTTTTTCCCCTCCTTGTTTTTCTCCTTTCCCCCAGCTAAGTTGTTCCTTTGTTTTCAACAGACACTTTCCCTTTCACAGTATCTGTACCTTCTTTCACCTCCTATTTATTCTTTCAGGTTCTTACACTAGTGAAACAATACTACATTTACACATGTGAAAATGATTTGTTTCATCACTTAGGACTACGGTCTCTAGCTACATCTATTTATCTACAAATGTCTTAACTTTATCATTTTTATAGCTGAGTAATACTTCATTGTTTAAAACATCACATTTTTTGCATTAATCACCTGATGGGTATTTGAGTTGTTTCCAAGATTTCACTGTGATAAATTGTGTTGCTATAAACATGGGTGCACCACTGTGGTATGAAGTTTTAGTTCTTCTGAAAAACAGGTTGGGCATAACTGGGTTGAATGGGACCTTCAATCCTCATTTCTTGAGGAATCTCCACAATGATTTTCATAGGGGTTGTATGAGGTTACACTCCTGACCAGAGAGAAAATATGGTCTTTTTTTCCCCCACAGCTCCATCACCATTTGGTTTTGTTTGACTCCTTGAAGATAGTCATTATTTATGGACTGAGATGGTATCTAAATACGGTTTTAATTTGCACATTTCAAATGGCCAATGATGTTAAACATTTTTTTCATATATTTTATCACCATAGCTTTGTGATATAATTTCAAGTCAGGAATTATGATGCATCTTACCTTGTCTTTGCTGCCAAGATTACCTTTGCTATTCTAGGTCTTTTCTTGTTCCAAATAATTTTAGGAATGATTTCTCTACATCTGTGGGGTATGTTGCTGGTATTTTGATAGGGACTGCATTAAATCTGTATAACAATTTCGGGGGTGTCTCAGTCAATTTTCTCTCACTGCTGAGTCAAATACTTAACACCAAAAATTAAGGAAGGAAAGGTTTATTTAGCTCACGGTTACTGGAGATTCCTGTCCATAGTTGGCTGGCTCCAAGACAGATTGGCACAGGGCTGAGAGCATCCAATTCATGGCAGCAGAACAGCAACAGTGGCAACAGAGAGCAATGGCTACAGAAAGAAAGTCTGTCTCTGTCTCTCTTATATTATATTCAGGCTGTCTTCCTCCAGGCTGGGGAAGTACACACCCATAATCCCAGTAATACTAAAACCCATAATCCCAGCCTTGGATCACATATAATCCCAGTAGATCATGAGTTAATCATGAATTCTAGATGTCCCTGTCCCATGACTGCATGAGGCTTTTGGGAGCAACTAGACACAAACCATAACAGGGAGTATGGCTATTTTCACAATGTTGGTTCTTCCTATTCAGGAGCAAGGAGTATCTTTTCATTTTCTGAAATCCTCTTTGATCTTTTTTTCAGAGTACTGCAATTTTCAATGAATATATCTTTTTTATTTTATTTTTGTTTTATTGAAGTACAAATATCAATAAAACATTTTTAAGATACCTTGACAAGATGGATTTTATAAATTAATACATTGCAAACTGTTTTCATAATGTTTTGGTATCATAGAAGGTGCATACATGATAGTATACTTACAGACATTATTATAGCATATGTCTCTTATCAGTAAATAGAGTGTAGCTCTTTGCGTACCTTATTTTTTATACCTGAATTACATCAAAGATTCAATAATTAATACTTTCTACGTTGTTATTTTCCCAGTGGTTGTCCATAGTAGTAGAAGCTGGCATAATATCCTGTCCAACCACCATTAGTGCAGATCTTGCCTCTCATAGAATTATGTAGAACCACAGCGTTATCTATCCCAACTGTACTGTCCATACACACACATCATGATTCTTCCTTTCTATACCCCTTCCTTTGTCTACAACTGTCAGAGGTGGGCACTCCATTGTCATTCAACTAACTTAGGTGCTTGAACTTGACAACACAATCCAACACAGTCCAGCATTCCACAATAATAGTGAGTTATCTGAAGAAGTTGTCGACCATAGCCATTTACAGCTCAACTTAATATTATGACCCCGCGATGTATACTTCATTTTTATACTTTTCTGCTGGGTGGTTAAGACCTAGATATAGCAAGACTTATATACCAACACATGTACTTTATGTTTCTTATGAATAGATCTTTTGCTTCTTTCTTAGATTCATTTCTAGATACTTCATTTTGGAGGGGGGCGCTATTGTGCACTGAGATTACAGTCCCATGCTACCATGCCCAGTCTCATTCACAATCTCAGAACACTCTGGGGACTGCGCTGGCACGGGAGCAGAGCTGGAATTGAACCCTGGACCCTGCATCTGCCTAAGCAGGCACTTTAACCCAATGAGCTCTCTGGCAGGCCCTCTAAGCCTGTCTTTAAGGTTTGAAAAATCTGTCTTCTTTTTTGTTCAAGCAGTTTTTATAGAATTAAATAGAATTATTAATTTCCTCAGTATCTGTTTGAATCTCTTTTCATTGACTATACATTTTTGTCTTTTTGAGACAGTGATTTGCTATACAGTTCAAGGTTGCCTAGACCTTACTTGCAGCCAAGTCTAGTCTGGAACTCACAATAATACCACTGCTCAAGCCTTCCAAGTGCTATGATTACAGAATTGTGTTACCATATGTGTCTGCTAATTCATTTCTCTATTTGTCATTCAATATTTTCATCACTTTTTTAGTCACCTCTGTATTATTCCAGGCTTTAGCAGAGAAATATATATAATACAAGGAATAAATATCACACAAGATGTACCAGTCACAGAGTACTTGAGGAAGCATGCTAAGAGCATCTTCACACCATTGGTCTAAGGATTTAGTCCCAAGGTTTTAGGCTCACTGCACTGTTCATCTCTAAAGGTTTCTAAAGGTCTCTAATGGTCTCTAATGGTCGGTCATTGGGTCTGCAATGAAAGACTGAAGAATCTACAATGGAAAACTGAAGGACCCAATACAGAGGCTGTAGAGTCTGTGCTGTGGAGGCTGAAGAATCCAAGAGATAAAGTCCAAGCTGACTGCAAAGACTGAAGTTCATCTGAGGAAGTCGAATGCCGAATTCTTCCTCAGGGCCTTTATATCCCCTTTTTGTGCTGAGTTACTCTGGGGCGGGGCCTTTATAGCCCAGAGTGTGGAACTGCCAAGCCATCCAGCCAAACTGACACAATTTATCATCCACTACAATCCACCCCTTGTCAACTTGGCAACTAGACATATTTCTTTAAACCAGTCTCCACACACTGAGATATGCATATAAGTGCACCTGACATTATTATAACTATACTATCCTGTGTGCAAACTAACACACTAATACCCTTACGAAAATAGAAAGTAGGTTTTCTTTGCTTGATGCTTATGTTTCAACATTAACATAGGTTTAATAATCCTTAAGAAGTGGTACTATATCTATATTATATTATAACACAACTATATATATAGGGGTGAAATAGTACAATTATAATCTTCTTTTCTGTAACTGATTACGGAGTTGTAGCCAATATTTAGAACTACCTGCTCCTACTACCCATCCTGTATTCTCTTGACCCTCAGCAAATACCTCAGCAGGTCTTAGTTCTTTCCCTGGTGGAGTGACCCACACCTTCAATCCTGAAGGCTCTGGACAGGTACAATTTGTCATTGTATCTGTATTAGGTTGCTGTAGCTTCTTATTCACCTCAATAAGAGGGCATAACAACACTAAGAGGAGCTCTAAGGGATCTCCTGCATTCCATGTATAGTCTTCCTTTCCTCCACTGTGGAGTAGTAATCCAATTTCCCCTAGATAGTCTGGATCAGTCATCCCTGACAATATCGTGATTCCTTTTTTAACTTGTTTCTTCGGAAGCATGAGGAGACCAGAGTGACCAGGGGCAAATCTTACCTTCCAGTTCAATGGTATCATTGTTCTGCTTCCTGGAACAAGCCTTAACCCCCTCTAGGACTAGGTCTTCTAGCCCAGCAGAACATAAGGTTATGGGGACAAAAAGCAAAAGTTTTGCTAGTGGATCAGTAAGGGGAATGGTGAGTAGTTCCATTCCTACTCCCACACCTTGATTCTTGGTCTTACGAATCCTGGTTATGGGAGACATAGCACCATACAGAGGGCACTGAGTCAAAGCATATGCAGCCTGGTGAAGTACCTTACTCCAGCCTTGCAAAATATTGCCACCTCACTGATACTGTCACTATATTTTCAAAAGACCATTCCAGGGCCAGGGAGATGGATCAGTGCAATAAGTGCTTCCCTGGCAAGTGCAAGGGCCTGAGTTCAATCCCCAATTCTGCAAAAAAAAAAAAAAAAAAAAAAAAAATTCCACCGTTTTATCAGCTCCTTCTGAATGATGAGGTACACGGTAAGACCAGTGAATTCCATGAGTAAGAACCCATTGCTTCACTTATTTGGCTGTAAAATGTGTTCCTTGGTTGGAAACAATACTATGTGGAATTCCATGGCAGTTAATAAAGCATTCTGCAAGTCCATGAATGGTAGTTTTGGCAGAAGCATTATGTGCAGCAAAGGCAAATCCATATCCAGAATATATGTCTATGCCAGTGAGGACAAAGCACAGTCCCTTCCATGATGGAAGTGGTCCAATATAATCAACCTGCCACCAGGTTGCAGGTTGATCACTCCAGGGAATGGTGCCATATTGGGGACACTGTGTTGGCCTCTTTAGCTGGTGTATTGGTCATTCAGCAGTGGCTGTAGCCAGATCAGACATAGTGAGTGGGAGTCCACATTGCTGAGCTCATGTATAAGTTCCATCCCTGCCACCATGGCCACTGTTTATGGGCCCAGTAGGCAAAGACAGGAGTGGTTGAAGAGGGAGGTTAACCACTATCTGCAGAATAGGTCATCTTTTCCACTTGATTATTAAAGTCCTCTTCTTCTGATGTCACCTTTTGGTAAGCATTCACTTTTGAAACAAATATGTTTACATGCTTTGCCCATGTGGAGAGGTCTATCCACATACCTCTTTCCCAAATATCTGTGTTACCAATTTTCCAATCATACTCCTTCCAAGTCCTGAAAATCCACCCACACCATTCGCTGTTGTCCATGAGTGAGCACATTGTTGCACATCTGGCCATCTATTTTCTCCAGGCAAAATGTACTACCAGTTGCACTGCCTGAAGTTCTTCCCACTGTGACAATTTCCCTTCACCACTGTCCTTTAGTGATATACCAGAAAGGGGCTGTAATGATGCATCTGTCCACTTGCAGGTGGTGCCTGCAGAGTGTGCACAACCATCTGTAAACCAGGCCCTAGTCTTCTGTTCTTCTGACAGCTGATTATATGGTACACCAGAAGCGCCATAGGTGCATGCTGGGAAACAGAAGACAATACAGGAGATGTAGGAGCCATAGGTATCTAGGCAACTTCCTCATGTAATTTACTTGTGTGATCTGGACCTTCCCTGGCTCTATCACGAAGGTACTACTTCCATTTAATGATGGACTGTTGCAACCTTATGACTTGATGGATCAGGTAATATCCAGGAAATGATTGGAAGCTCAGGTGTCATGGTGACCTGGTGTCCTATAGTCAAGCATTCAATTTCCACTAAGGCCCAGTATCAGCCCAAGAACTGTTTCTCAAAGGAAGAGTAGTTATCTGCCTATGGTAGCAGATCCTTGCTCCAAAATCTTAAAGTCCGCCATAGGCAATTCACCTATGGAGGCCTGTGAGAGACTCCAAATAGCATCCATATCTACTACTGATACTTCAAGTATCATTGGATCTGCTGGATCATATGGTTCTGGGGCAGACCTTTTTCAGGGATTTTTCCTGTTCTGGGCCTCACTCAAAATTAGCAGCTTTCCATACCATTCGGTAAATGGGTCAGAGTAAGATACCTAAATGAGGAATATGTTGTCTCCAAAATCCAAATAGGCACAGTAGGTGCTGTGCCTCCTTTTTGGTCATAGCTCAAACAAGATGCAACAACTTATCTTTTACCTTAGAAGGAATATCTCTACATGCTCCACACCACTGGAATCCTAGAAACTTCACTAAGGTAGAAGGACCTTGAATTTCTGTGGGATTTATTTCCCATCCTCTGGCTCCCAAACACTGTACTAAAAATCCAAGGTGGTTGCCACCTCCTGCTCACTAGGCCCAATCAACATAACATCATCAATGCAATGTACCAGTGTGAGATTCTGTTAGTTTTTTGTTTGTTTGTTTGTTTGTTTTTAGCTGAACTGGGGATTGAACTCAGGCCCTTGCACTTGGCAGGGAAGAGCTTATTCCAGCGTGATACTTTGAGAGAGAGAAAAGCGATCAAGGTCCTTATGAACTAAATTGTGACACAGGGCAAGAGAGTTAATATACCTTTGTGGTAAGACAGTGAAGGTATATTGCTGGCTTTGACAAGTGAAAGCAAATTGTTTCTCATGGTTCTTACACATAGGTATGAAGAAAAAGACATTTGACAAATCAACTGCATACAACTACCAGGGTATGTGTTAATTTGCTCCAGCAAGGAAACCACATCTGGTACCACAGCTGTAATTAGAGTCACCAACCTGGTTCAGTTTATGGTGATCTACCATCATTCTCCAAGACTGGTCTGTCTTCTGAACAGGCCAAATGGTAGAATTAAATGGAGAAGTGGTGGGGACCACCACCCCTGAGTCCTTCAAGTCCTTGATGGTGGCACTGATCTCTGCAATCCTTCTAGGAATGTGATAGTGCCTTTGGTTCACTATTTTACCAGGCAAGGGCAACTCTAATAGCTTCCATTTGGCCTTTCCAATCATAACAGCCTTCACAGGACAGGTTAAGGCACCAATGTGAGGATTCTGTGAACTACTAAGTATAACTATCCAAATTATATATTCTGGAACAGGGGAAATAAGTATAGGATGGAGTTGAGAGCCTATTGGACCCACTGTGAGTCATATCTTTGCTAAGACTCCATTGATCACCTGCTCTCTGTATGCCCCAACTCTTACTGGAGGGCCATTATGGTGTTTTGGATCCCTTGGAATCAGTGCCAGTTCAGAACTAGTGTCCAATAGTACCCCCAAATGTCTGATCATTCCCCTCTCTCCAATGTATAGTCACTTGGGCAAAAGACCTTAGGTCTCTCTCGGGGGGGGAGATAGGAGAGAGACTGACCACACAAATTCTGGGGACATTGGGATCCTTCCCCAAGGAAACCTGGTCTCCCCATCATTCAAGGGGTCCTGGGTCTGTAAACTGGCTCAAATCTGGGAAGTGGTTGAGTGGCCAGACATTAAACTCAGAATCTCTAATCAATGGGCGCCTATCAACAAACTAACCTTGATCCAGGGGTATATTTTTTCCATCATTATCCCACACTGGTAAAATCCATTCCTAAGCTTGCTCATCAGGGCCTCTGCTTATAAGAGTTAAAAACTCAAGAAAGTCTTTGGGAGAATAACAGATTTCTTCATGGATCACATTATGTACTTCACCCTTAGGAGACTTCTGTGATTGAAACCTGGTTATGGGCCTAGAGGAAAAAATGGATGGTGAGCGTGGGTCTTAAGGTGTCCCACCAGTATTCTGTCCATTCCAGGCAGGATATATTAGGAGATTACCTACCCCTTCAAAAAGATTCAAAATTTTCCTGCATGGAATCTCTAAATTCCTGACATCTCAAAAGTGGTTAATTAGGATAATCAAATGGATCTATATAAGTAGATCAAATGGCATATAAGTTTAAAAGCATCATGCCAAGGAGTATCAATATGCTCCTTAATACCCAAAGACACTGTGGTGTCTTTAGGTCTCATCAAATCTTGAAGTCAATTCCAGGAACTCTTAAGCCCATTAAAAAATGCAATCACTACATTCTATTGCTCTAGTCCCACTCTTGGTACCATATTCTGTTTTAGTCAGGGTTTTACTAGAGAAACAGATGCAATACAAGAAAGAGATATAATACAAGATGTACCAGTCACAGAGTCAGATGAAGAAATATGCCAAGAACATCTGCATACCACCAACTGAAGGATTTAGTCCCAAGATTTTGAGCTCACTACCGTGTTCTTTCTCTAATAGCCTAATGGTTTCTACAGGTCTCTAACTGGCCATTGCGTCTGCAATGGAAGACTGAATAATCTGAAATGGAAAAATGAAAGATCCAATCAGAGGCTGAACAGTCTGTGCTGGAAGCCAGGAGATAAAAGTCCGAGCTGATTGCAAAGACTGAAGTTGGTCTGAGGAAGCGGAATGTTGATTTTTCCTCAAGTTCTTTATATTCCTTTTTGTGCTGAGTTACTCTGGAATGGAGCCCTTACAGCCCATAGTGTGGAACCACTAGGACATCTAGCCAAATTGACACATTATATCCTCCACCACACCCTCTTTTTCTTTATGTATGTCTCCAGTAGATACACCAAGGAATTCCTACATATTTTTTTTCAGTTTGGTTTTTACCTGAGAGATTATCTGTGATTTTATATCTTCAGTAGGTTGCTGGTATTGTTCCCTCAAATGCTACTATCATTACAGAAATTAAAGATTGGTGACTTGTCTCTTGGATTTGCTCTGAATGGGACGGAGGTGTGATAATGCCTTTTGCTCCTTAAGTTCTACAATGTTGAAGTCCCCAAAGTTCACCAGGGCTCATGGCAGCTGTTCTGCGATCAGGGTGGCTTTTGAAAACTTGTGGAAGTGGGTCACAGCTCAGCAAAGACTGCACAAAGTTGAGAGTCTGGGGCAGGGCTCACTCAGCCCCAGAAGCTGTCCAGGGATCAAATGTTGCTTCCATGAGAATGGAGATGGGCAGGCTACAGCTCAGCATATCTTGCACACCAAATTGTTATTCAAATGTTACAACACATGTTCATTGCAGTCTATGTTTCAACCAGTCTTGCATTCTTCATGACTAGTTTTTCATTGAGGCAGTGCCTTGTATTCTATTTCAAGTTGCTTTTGAACTCATTGTATAGCTGATGCTCATAGAGATTATCCTGCCTCAACCTGCCAAGTATTTCAGGCATATTCAACTGCATCTGGATCCTGAAGGATTTTCAATACTCACACCTTGCATTTCTCACAGACTTTCAGCCCTAAATCTAAATTTCTTTCCTGTCAGTCAGTGGTAGATCAGGCAGTTTCCTGTAAGTTGCAGAAAGACATGAAATGTTTCTTCCCACAATCAGAACCTGCACTGATGCCTTCAACTTTGTACAGTATTTCCTTTTTTTTTTTTTTTTTTTGGTCTTTTTTTGTCTTTTTGAGACAGGGTCTCACTATGCAGTTCAGGCTGGCCTTGAACTCACTTTGTATCTCAGGCTGGTCTCAAATGCATAAAAATCCTCCTGCCTCAGCCTCCCAAGTGCTGAGATTACAGGCCTGCACTACCATGCCTGGCTGTACAGTATTTCCTAACCAAACATGCATTCCTGAACCAGCAGTGTCTCTGGGATTAGAGTCCCCAACTCACCAAATTCTAAAGCCTGAATACACCTGGACAAGTTAAAGCCCCCATTTTTGTTTTCTTCCCTAATGATGAATAAATTTAATTATCACAGGCAAGGTGGTCCAGTACCTTAATCTGCTATCAAGGAGACAGAGGGAGAAAGATGGAAAATTGGGGGTCACCAGGAATAAAGCTATATCATGCAGGCTGATCATGAGCTCACTTTCCAGCATACCATCTAGTCTTGAAATTGAAATGATCATTCCAGCCTCAAGTTTCCAAGTGATATGATTGCATGCATCTGCCAAACAGAGTTGGTTATTGTTTCTTTTCTCATGTCTTTATCTGGAAATCTGGAAATATTTTATTAAAAAAACTTAAGGGTAGGAATAGCACATCACAGAACAGACATTGTCAAATGTGTATCTTAATAATATGTTGAAAACAATTTGTGCATATACTGTATTTTATGAGGTATTTCTTGGTACTTTTGCTTATTTTCTTTTGGAATTTTTAAATATATTACTAAAGTTATTATTCCAGTTGTGGTCACAGACCCTTGACTCCCAGCAAGAAGGCTGAATCAGGTGCATCACTGTAGGTTTGAACTAAGCCTGGGTAACTTGTAAGTTTAAGAGCACCTTGAACTGCGTAATGAGTCTCTGTCTAAAACAAAAAGCATGGTCCTGGATAAACTGGTTTTCCACATGCTGAGGGCTAAAACTGGACCCTTGTCTATCATCACAACAAAACTAGTCAAAGGAGAGTAAGGATTAAATATTGCAACTGAAACACTAAATCTACTGGAGGAGAAAGTAGGTAGAAATTTTAAAGATATAGGGCTAGATAAAGAGTTCATGAGCAAAAACCAAACTCGTTGGGAAATACTTCAAAGAATCAACAATTGGGATCACATCTTTTTGAGACATTACTGCATGTGAAAAGAAATCACCAACATCAGGACCAGCACAATAGCTAGTGGACTAAGAGCCTGCCTAAGCAAGTGTAGGGACTAGGGTTTGATCCCTGCACCATGTGCTGTGCTGGTCCCACCCCCAAGTGCAAGGAACCTTGACCAAGTCAGGGAGTGATAGTGCATGCCTGTAATTCCTGCACTGGGGAAGCTGAAAACAGGAGGATTACAAAAAATCCGAGCTATGTAGTGAGACCTTGCACAAAATACATTTAAGAAGTGTTTTGAGAAATCACTAACAAATTAAAAGTAAAACTGATGAATTAAGTAAAAATTATACCCAACTCTCCCTCAAAAGAACTTCTATCTATAGCATATAAAGAATTAAAAAATAAGCACATCCCCAAATTGAAATACAATCCAAAATGCAGGCAGCTAAGATGAATAAACATTTCACAAATGAAGAAATACAAATTGCAAATAAATATATGGAAAGTGTTCAACATGATTGGTTGTTCAAGAGATTTTTTTGTCATTTATTTCCTTTTTTTTCTAAGCAAACATTTATTTGGGAGACAGTATGGCAGTAACTGGTATGTCATGAAAAGCAGTGTGCATTTAGAAGGCCAGAATGACAGGCATTCCAAGCATGGCCCTACTATTACACATGGTTATCTTCAATGCAGCTGCTTAGTTCACAGTTAGCATATATAGTCAGAGTGAGAATCCTACCAATTAACAGTATACTTACCTTACCCATCTTGTGTGTATGAATGTATGACTTTGCCCCTGTCATATTTCCCAGGTTTTTCTCCTTGATTCAAATTTAAGTAGTGCTGAAATAATCTTATCTCTGAAAGCATTGCTATCATGAGTAAGTTAACCAATATAAAATGCTGGAGGGGTTCGTGGGAAAAACAACCACTTCTCCAATGCTGGAGAAATTCCAACACAACACAGAAACCTGAGGACATTGTAAACTCTATTGGAAGAACTTGATATACAGCTGCCCTTGAAAATTCACCACAGGTTTGCATGATAAATAAATACTGGAAAGGGTCTTGGAATCCAGAGAAGGGACAATAAGTCTCAAGGATCAAAGGAAAATAAAAGGGCCAGTGAGATATTTCAGTGGACTAAGTACCCACTTCTGCAAGTTCAGGAACCAGGGTTCGATTCCCTGGCACTACAGGCCATGCTGGCTTCACCTTTGGGTGTGCTAAGCCAGCCACTGAGACCAGGTGTGGTGGTGCACTCCTGTAATCCCATCTCCAGGGTGGTTCATATCAAGAGCATCACTATGAGTCCAAGCTGGGTAGTGAGACCCTGTACCGAATGTATTTAAAAAAGGAAACTGAAGTGTGGAGCAGCTCCTCATGTTGAGGCAGATCACAGAGGTGTTGGGTCACTTTCTCATTCCTAGAACAAAATATTCAATACCGGTAAGTTAAAGGAGAAAAGGTGGGTTTTTGGGGGGGAGGGCTTTTTTGTTCAGCTCATAATTTGTACAGGTTTTATTCCACAGACACCTGACTCCAGGAATTGTAGAGAGGAAGAAATCCATTGCAAAGTACAGAGAAAGCATTAAATTGTCTTTGTGCTTCCCCTTACAACTCATTCAAGGCTACAAGGCTGTTGCTTGGTGCTACTCAAACACATGCTTTGCTTCCATCTTCATCATTAATTCCATCACCTACATCCAAGCAAATCCCATCATGGGACTGACCAAGGCATCTCACCCATGATCCAATCCCTGCCCTATTCCCGTACACATGTGTGTATAAGGTTTTGGGGGAGTAGCGAAGCCATAACAGTGATTCAAAAAGAACAATGAGAAGATGAGAAGTTCGGGAGTCTGGAACAGGAAGCACAGGCCTGGGAAGAGGGACACAAGCTTTGCTTAAGACACAGGGCAAGCTTGAGTCTATTCACCAAATATGCCTATGTTCACTCTTCCTACTAGTTACACACTAATATCATTTAGGATACATGTCTTTCTTCTTGGCACAGTAGAAAATAAGGACTGAGCCAATCACACAAATGATGGTAATAGGAAGGATCACTGTCCAACACACAGCCTTGTGGTTATCATCAGATGCCCAGAGAAAAGTTAGGGCTAAACTAGCTCTACCTCCCTGAAATCATTCCTAATGCACCCACTCATCACAGCTGTTCACATAAAATATATTTTCTTTCTCTGCAGGAGCCAAACTCTCTTGTAGGTCCTCTTATTGAGGTCAAGGCCACTGAAGAAATCTGACCCGCAGCATCTAGCATAATGTAGAAGCATAAGCCAGCTCAAGTGTCTGATGGAAATTTCAAGAAAGCGCTTAATCCTCAGACCCTGAAGTTCCTGCTACACAAAGTGGCCAGGACCCTGGAAACCCTGGCTCTAGAACACTGTGACCTCACAGACTCCCGGTTGTTTGCCATCTTGCCTACCCTGAGCCACTGCACCTGGTTGAGACTTTCAGGGGTGTTTTTGTTATTTTTTTGGCGGAACCAGATATTGAACTCAGACCCCTGTACTTGCCAGGGAAGCACTTATTTCACTGAGCCATCTCCCCAGCCCAACTTTCAGTTTCTGTGGGTACCACTTCTTCATAAGTAGCCTTTGGGCCCTGCTACACCTAACTGCTGGACACAGCCAGTAAACCCAGGGGGTATATCCTGCTACCCTGGAAGGCAATGAGACCAATATTCCACCAAGCATACTTTACACGAGGAGTTTCTCCAGGTCTGTGCTGAATTGGCAGTGATGTTGAAGTCCATAAGATCAGTTGTAGGGTCCAGATCTGTGCCTACTCTTGTGATTTGTTCAGGATATGTTTGTTCTCTAGCTTGGATTCCAGTAGGACATCACAGAGGTGTATTTCTATTGAAGTGACATTAGATACTACAGTTGTGTTTGTCTCTAATTTGGATATTATATTTTATTAATCTAGACATCCCACCAAAGCCTCCAGCACTCTAAGCTCAGGCCTTGGGGAGGTGACTGGATCATGTAGGGTTGATGCTGGAAGCCTGAGCAGAGGAGGAGTGTCACTGATATTGTGGCCTAGAAAAATCTGTCTCCTCTTATTTTTTCTTCTGCTTCTCATAGCCGGATGAAGAGCTATTTGTCTTGTACCCTATACCTTAACCATGTCAACCTATGGATTGAAATGTAAGAGAAAATAAACCTTTCAGCTTTCAAATTGTGGGGGTTCAGTAATGTGTACTAGTGACAAGGAAAGTAATGAATATGTTCATGTTAGTTCTGTATATTATTTTATTTTGTTTTGTTGAATTTTTATTGCTACGAGGCATCAAACTCAGGTCCTTGCACTTGCCAGGTAGACACTTATGGCACTTAGCTATCTCCCTGTACTTACCTATATATAATTACAAAATGGATGTAAAGGTTAACTTTTAAGAATGAAAGAACAATTCCATAGGAAGAGTGATTTTGGGGTGGAAGGCTCACCCCAAGTTTGTGGCCAGACTTCACTACACAGTGAAACACTATCTCAAAGTTGAATAGGTACATATCCAGAAAGTACATGCACTCTTAACATAAACTATTTCATGATGAATCAATGACTTGATTTTTAAAATTTATTCATTTCTTAATTTTATTTGAAAATAAATATCAATGGGAGAGTTCAAAACAGGTTAGTAGGACAGTTATAGTAATTAGACATTGCATATGGTTGTCTTTATAGTAATTATTCATGGTACAAGGTGAAGACATGGTATTTTGTCTAAACACCATAAATATATATATGGTGCTTCATATTTATCCTCCTTTTTGTTTAGTTTTGTGAGAGATGGGCATTCCATTGCTATTTAAATATTGTACAAGCCGGGCATGGTGGCGCATGCCTGTAATCCCAGCACTCGGGAGGCTGAGGCAGGAGGATTGTTGTGAGTTCGAGACCAGCCTGAGCTACAAAGTGAGCTTAAGGCCAGCCTGAACTGCATAGTGAGACCCTGTCTCAAAAAGACAAAAAAATAAAAAAATAAAAATAAATAAATAAATATTGTACATACATGTATTCAGCAAAATAATATAATATAGTACAGTAGTCCATAATAGTAGTGGGTTATCTGCAGAACTGGCAGAAATTGTTCACTTAAGCATTTTACAGCTCAGCATACGAACATGGCTTTACTTTTTATATCTCATGTTTATACTTTTCTGCTAGATGGTTAAGATCAAGCTAAAGCACGACCTGTATAACAGAAAAAGTAATTGTTGTATCTGACAAGGTCAGTCAAATCCCCTCAGGATTTATCCTGAAATCCTGTAGAATCTATTGCCAGTATCAGCGATCTGGATGAGGCATGGCCACTGCTTGAACAATTTCTTCTCTGTGAAAGCCTGAGAGAATAATTTATCTCTAGGTGACTCTCCTTCAGCGTACTCTATATTGCCTATCACTTTACTCTGTGGCCCCATAATTTCCTTGAAAATAAAATTTGGGACACCATTGAGTTACACATTGTTACAGCACAGGTTATCTTATATCTTGAATCCTCACTGACCTTGAGGGCTATGGACAAAATGTTGACTATCCTTGTAGCCCTTGTTCTTATCTAATATTTTGGCCTGCAAAATGAAGTTGTTAACCCTCCAGAAGAGAGGCTTAATAATATTATTACCTTACAACATAGGCAATTGAGCTTCCCATCAATATCTGTCTGAATGTCAAACACCTTAGACATGGAGCATGTATTTTCCAACAATGAGTACTGCTTTTTTTTTTATTTTTGGCTGAACCAGGGATTGAACTCAGACCCTTGCACTTTCCACCTCCCCATCCCTACCTGTGCCTTTTAAAACTTGTCTTCTCTGGGCACCCGGAGAAGAATGTAAAGTCTCAGGGCCGGGGAGACGCAGTACTCATTTAGAAGACAAGAATGACAGGCATTCCAAGAATGATTATAGTATTACACATTTCTATCCCTGATGCAATTGCTTAATTCACAAGTATCAGCATGTAGAATTAGTCAGGGTAAGAATACTACTAGTTAACTGCTGGTTTCCAAAACCTCATGGAGATGCTCAGAATCATTGCTTTAACCAACTTGTATATAAAAATGTATGGTTTTGCCCCTGCCATATTTCCTAACTTTTCTCCTTGCCCTCCCTTTATTGTTTAATCCTTAATTTTTCACTTTCCATTTCATTGTGTTAAACCTTTCAATTTATATTTCTTCTTCTGAGTTCTTACACTAGGGACAATACAGTATTTCCACGTGTGTGTTTCACATGAGTATATCTTCAAGTGGCATCCACTTAAATATAAAGCCTTTGAATTTATCATGCTTTATAGGTGAGTAATACTCCATTATACAAAAATATCACATCATTTTCATCCAGGCATTTTTGTTGTTCCAAGATGGGGCATTTTTGTTGTTCCAAGATGGGGTCTATAGCACAAATTTTGCTGCTATAAACCTAGATGCACATATATCACTATGATATGACGTTTTCAGTTCCTCTGGGAAAATTCCTAGTAGCAGGATAGCTCATTGAATGGGATTTCCAGGTCAACTTTTTAAGGACTCTGCGCACTGATTTCCATAATGGTCGCACCAGTCTATGTAACCAGAAGCAGTGGGGAAGGGTTATTTTTCCCCATATTCCTCCGACATTTGTTATTGGCTGATTTCTTTATGATAGCCATTCTTTCTGGGGTGAGATGTCATTTCAGTGTCATTTTGATTTTGATTTCATGGATGGTTACTATTGTGGAACATTTTTTCATGTATTTAGTAGCTTCTAGAATTTCTTTCTCTGAGAATTGTGTGTTCATTTCGAATGCTTATTTCTGGATTGGGTCTTTAAATTTTGTGGCCTTAATGTTTTTTACTTTTTTTATAAATTTGAGAGAGAAGACCTTTGTCTCAGTGCTTATTATTTAAGTTTTTCCCAATATGTTGGTTTTCTATTCCCTCTGTTGATAATTTCTTTTGATGTGCAAACTGTCTCAAGAAGTGGAGATCTCATTTATTAATTCTTTCAAGTGTTACCAGTGCTGCTTTGTATTTCTTCATGAACTATGTGACTACCCCTACATCTTCAAGACTTCTTCCTACTTTCTCTTCCAGGATATTTAGTGTTTCTGTTTTAGTGTTTAGATCTTTAATACATTGTTACTTTAGTTTACTGCATGGTTATAGACCTGGGTCAAGTTTAAGTGTTCAGCATTTAGACAGCCAGTTTGGCCAACACAAACCTGTACTGCAATATCATGGGACTCAGGTGAGCTCCAAATTTTCTGAGCAAGGAGATTGTGGAGCCACAGAGGAAAAAGATTGAAGTTCTATAGTGTGCCTGGGAGAGTCACATGAAGAGAAATCTTTTTCTCAGGCTCTCACAGAGAGCATTCTGGTCAAGCATTGGCCGTGACTCATCCACATGGATGACACAGACAAAGGAACTACAGAATAATGTACAGGACTACAAGAT
>PVKA01042848.1:0-17139 GCA_004027165.1 Ctenomys sociabilis | reverse complement strand
GACAGGTGTAGACAAAGGAAGGGTTGTAGAAAGAAAAAATCAGGATGTGTGTGTATAGACAGTACAGTTGGGATAGATAACGCTGTGCTTCTACATAATTCTATGAGAGGCAAGATCTGCACTAATGGTGGTTGGACAGGATATTATGTCGGCTTTTACTGCTATGGTCATCCACTAGGTAAATAATTATTGAATCTTTGATATAGTTCAGCTATAAAAAAACCCTGTAAATATAATTTCATGTATGCACCTTGTACAGTACCAAAACGTTATGAAAACAGTTTGCAATGTATTAATTCATCGACTCTGTATGGTTAAGGTGTCTTGAAACTGTCTGATTGACATTTGTATTTTAATAAAATAAAAATAAATGGAAAAAAAAAAAAACAAAGAGATAGGAAGGAAACATTTCCTGGGATAAAGAGATAAATGAATGAAAGAAACTCATCTTTCAGGTTTGTTTGTTTGGGCAATAGTGGGAGTTGAACTTAGGGCCTTGACGCTGCTGTACATCGCCAACTCCTTTTTGACTTTGTAGTCTCAGCTAGGCCCTGAGGCAAGACGATCTAGCTAAGTCATCGCATTGCCCAGGTTGTGTTTGTACTTGTGATCCTCGCAGGTCAGCCTCCCAGAGAGCTGGGATTATAGGATTATAATATCATGCCTAGGTTCCTTCCTACTTTACACATCACATCGTTGCTTGTTGACACTAGAAGTGCCACCTTACAACCATGGAGGAGGGCTCACACTCCAAGTGTGCCGGAGCAGCAATACAGTAGGAGTCCGGGCTCATCAACCAGGTAGGAATTCGCCTGGGGCTCACCTACTTCTCGTGCTCCTATTTACTCTTTTTTAGAATTGGAGAGGTCTGTGCCATGTCCAGGGCTCAAATAGAAATCATGTGGTCATGTGCTGCCCAGGTCCTTGGCAGAGATGAAGAGGAAGGTCAGCGTGCACCACACATCCGAGGCCTGGGAATAGGACGGGTTTTCAGCTACCTTTGAGATTTGCAATGGTGCTGGAGCCACGGCAGCCAGAAAAGGAGGATGAAGTCCCCTCAGGAGGACTCTACTTCCTGGAGGGAATGTGCAAGCGCCAGGCCAACCAGTAGCGAGATAAAGCCCCCCTAGTTGTTCAGAGAAGATATCAGTCCACCCATCTGCCTCCGGCTAAGTCACTCTTCACACGGCATTTCTCACCACTGGCATCAAGGCCACGTATCTTCCTCCATGCTTCCTCCAGAGATCCTTTCTGCCTCTGAAGATTCACACGTTTAGGAATCTGCAAATCTCGGTACCTAAGTCATCTCCCAGAGGAGGGATTTAACTCCCAGGGAATAATAGAATCACTAACATTTATGGAGTACTCCATCTAGACCAAGGACTGTTTCTAGTACTTTCATGCATTAACTTACAATACAACTCTACGGAGAGGATACTATCATTTCCCCACCTCCCCATTTTACAGGTTAGTAAGTGAAGGCATTCGGTCACCTAACCAGTGTCTCACACATGGTAGGTAGCATAGCTGGGATACAATGGCTGGCGGCTTGGCACCAAAAACCATGTGTCCAACTCCTGCACAAAATTCACCCTTAGAAACAAGCTTCCCTCAGATACAGTTAATCTGAACTGAGGTATAGAGGGACCATATAGGAAGACAGCAAAAGAGGCCACAAGCATGGCCTCAAACAACATGATCAAACAACATGAATGACTTTCTTTGTATCACCAAATTGTTCCAAATCCAGCCTTCCCCACCCATGCCCCATATATTTCTGTCCTTCTAGGTAGAAGACATCACTGTAGGCAAAATATTTGCCACATCAGCCTGCCAAGGTTCCTGACCTCCTCTCCCAAAGCACCTATTTTACTCTATCTATCCCTTCATTGTGTTTTGTTTGTTTAATAGTGTATTTAATAATGTATCTACCACCTGGTGGATTTGAGCTCTGGGTTGCTATTTGCCTGTCATTATTTAGAAATGATGGACTGCTATCTCTTTAGTAGCATTAGACAAGGGCAAAGTTTCAGTTGTCTTAGTATAAAGGAACCACAGGGGGAGGGTGATAGGAGAGAAAAGTGTTCCCTTTTCCCAGGGTTTCCATGATCTACAGGAACTCACTGTTGACACCTCTGGGGATCCCAAGCTCTCAGCTCACAGCTGCTTTTCCTGCTGAGAATCCTCCAGCACCAGTAATACTGGATCACAACTGGTTGAAGTGGAACTTCCCCTGAGATTTAATTCTGAGCCCCACAATTAAAATCAGCTGAGAGCAGAAAAAAAAGTCCACACTCTGCTATGCCCCCAACCCACGCACATCAGAACCTCTGGGGTGCCATCTATAGAACAGTATGATCTCCAGTCCCCCTGTGGATCCAGGGAGGTTGGCAACCCCTCATTGTCAACATAAATCTGGTCCCCTAAATAACGTGTGACCTCGCTGTGAAAGTGTCATTTTCAAAAAGGTAAAAATCTCAACTCTTATGGGAACAGAAAAGTGAGTGTCAAGTTTATTCAGCTCATCAAAGAGTGAGCCAGCAATATGTCAAAACCAGTTCAAAGAGCATCCGACAAGCTAAATATTTATAGGCAATGTTAGCATAATGTTGTGGTGTTAGACGCAAAGCTAATTAATGTCACTCCACCAAAGTTACAGATTCAATGCAGTCCTCATCAAAATCCCTCTTGGAACAATTTGGTGACACCACGACCTCTCTTTGGCCTCTTTTTGAATAAATGGAAACGCCAATCCCCAAATTCAAATGGAATTGGAAGGAACCCTAAATCACAAAAACTGTTTTTGGAAAAATATAGAACACATTGAAGGAGTAACACTTACTGATTCCAAGCCATATTGCAAAGTTATAATAATAATAACAATGTGGCATAGGATAAAGATACATAGAGTCCACAAGCAAATCCATACAGCCTCAGTCCCTCGTATTTGGACAAGACCATTAAATGAGAAAAGCAGTCTTTTCAAGGTGCAGTGCCAAGACTATCGATTACCCACATGGACAACAATGAGGCTGGATCCTTATTCCTACCACATACCAAAAAAGAACCATATATTTATGCCACATACCAAAAAACCCCAGAGATCTCAAAATAGATCAAAGAACCAAATGCAAGGGTTAAAGCTATAAAACTTAAAAGAAAACATGGGAGAAAACCTTCATGACTTTGGATTTAGTAATGCTTTCTAGATCTGACACCAAAAGCACAATCAGCCACAACAAAATAGATAAATTAAGCTTGAGAGAATGAACAGATGACCCACAACATGGGAAAAATGCTCGTTGATCATGTGTGTGCTGAGGGCTTCATACGCAGAAGTTGTAAAAAATCCCTGCAAAGCAACCAGAAGACAACAGGCTTATACTGCTGCATCCTACAGTAGATGGATCACTGACAAGCACAAGAAAGATCCCCAGTCTCTGTAGTCATCAGGCACAGGCAAACTAGAACCCAGGAGACATGACTGCACACTAGGGAAATTGATTGCGAACCCTCTGAGGAAAAAAAGTAAGCACTCATCAAGAATCTGGAAAGTTCTGGACATTTCTGGT
Organism: Ctenomys sociabilis; assembly: GCA_004027165.1. Taxonomy (NCBI): domain Eukaryota; kingdom Metazoa; phylum Chordata; class Mammalia; order Rodentia; family Ctenomyidae; genus Ctenomys; species Ctenomys sociabilis. The sequence continues at coordinate 13,567 of PVKA01042848.1, read as the reverse complement.
GGAGGTGTTAGATGGCATAGTTGCCATGGAAAACATTTGGTACTCACTCAAAAAGGTAAATATAGAATTATTGCACGCTTCAGAAATTTTACTCCTTGGTACATAGCCAAAAGAACAGGCATTCAACAAGTCCTCAAAGGTTCATAGATCAGTCTTCACAACAGCCAAAGATAGAAACAATACATACAACCACCAACTGAATGGATAAATAAAATGTGGTATGTCCATACAGTGGATTACTATTCAATCATGTAAAGGAATGAGGCACTAACACATCGCCCACCAGCACAGATGAACCTTGGATACATGATGAATGGAAGAGGAGACACCAAGGCCACATAGTCCACGATTCCACTTACATAAGCAAGCTCAGAACAGAAAAAGCCACATAAATAGAAAGGAGAGGAGTGACTGCCAAGGGGCAAGAAGGTGGATTGGCATCTGAGGTCTCCTTTAAAATGATAAAAACATTTTAGAACTAGAATGGAGAGGATAGTTTAGCAATTGTCCAAATATAAAACAAAATGCCACTGAATGGTACACTTTAAAATGGTGCTTGATTTTATCTGAATTTGACTCCAATTTTAGAATCTGTTAATGGGGATTTAACCTGCCATGCCAGCCCTGCCCCTGGGCACACACAGATGAGTGATTGAGACTGGGCATGGCGGCCTTCACCTATGATCCCAGGGCTTGGGAGGCTGAAAACCAGGAAGGATGACTGGGAGTCCCATCTACGTAATAAGAGCCTGTATTAAATATGTAAATAAAATAAAGAATCTGTTCATGCCTAACAGGCTCCTAAAAGTGTAACCTTTAGGGTTATCTGTTCCATCAGATAGGTAGTTTGATGTGGCTAAACCCTGCCAGGCAAAATTTGGTAAGTTTATCTCTGTCTCTGTGGCTTGTGAAATGGCCCTGATAGGAGAAAGTCAATTTGACACCTTGACAGTATCTCTTCCCTATTCCTAAATTTTTATTATTTTTTTCTGACATGAGGGTCCAAGTTGCCAGTTCAGGCTTTACTCTCACTAAGGATGACTTTGTGCTTTGGAGAGGGTTTTCATTCATTCACTCATTCATTCATTCATCAGATACTGTATTTAAAGTAGAAAAGGAAAGGACTGGAATCTACATTCCCTCACATCCTGAAGGTTTTCTAGCTCCCGCATGAATCTGGCCATTTCTTCCCACCAATCAGTAAGTCCTCTACAGGTTTATCCTTCTACTTACCCGTAGTGTGTCTTTATGTTGACAATAGGAGAGGAAAAGTTATTCTTCACTCTGCCTAAAAGCTATATTCTCACCCCTTTTCAAGTTAAAAGAAAAAAAAAAAAAAAAGCCAGCCCTACTGCCTTAGTTACTCTTTTCTTTGCTGAGACAAAATATCCAACACCCACATGTTGAGGGAGGAAAGGTTTATCTAGCCCAGAGCCTAAAGAGATTTCAGGTCATAGTTGGCTGGATCCAAGGCAGGGTGGCGTGGCAGAGGGACACCACAGAGGAGAAGTAGTTTGTGGCAGGTGCAAGATAACAACATCAAGGAGGCAAGTGAAAAGTAACAAGGCTCTTTCTGTCCCTTACACCTTACCTATCAGTCCACAGAGCAGGTAGCACACACTCTCTTAATCCTAGCACCTTTAATCCTAGTACCCTTAATCCTAGCACCCTTAATCCTAGCATTGCACCATAAGTCAATCCCAGCATCACATGGTCTACATCCCAAGCAGCTCTGAAAATCCCACCTACAAATCCATGAGGCTTGGCAGGAAGGCGGTGAGACACGGCCACAGCACCTACCAAACCCCTCCTGTTGCCCATGAAACAAGGATGGGGTGGGGAAGACGAGCCAGGAGAGACCAGGGAGGAAGGCGGGACTCAGCTCCCCAGAGCAGGTGGACACTAGTGCACTTCCCAGTGGTACTGTAGTTTTTACCAAACACTGTGAGGATGATAGTGCCCTATGAGAATTCAGAAAGCACACACACGGGTATACAAACACAGAGCTTCACAGGTAATTTCAAATGGTTTTGTGCCTCCATAAAGGTTTCCAGATAAAGAATCTCTATTCTGGGGTCCCCAAACCTAGCAGAATGGCCGGGGTAAAACACTTTAAAAGGTTCTGTGTGATCCAAGTAACCCAGATGCAGACCAAGCCCCCAGGCTGTGGCTTTCATCTTTTCTAAAAGACCCACAGAGTGCATGAAATTGCTCCCTTATTTGTCAGCTCCTAAACTCGGAAATCAAATCGTGAGCAGGGAAGAAAACATCAAAAAAGGAAATGGCTTCATGGTCTTTTGGTTTTGGAGTTCCGTTCTTTTAACTACTTACCCTACTACTGCAAAAAGACATTCATTTTCCAAAACTTATTTATTTTTCTCTGCCACATTTGTTTGCTCTGTGTCACTCTGATATACATATCACTGCTTAATGAGGTCTAGAGCAGCCTCACCCAGAGCAGGCTATAACTTCTGCCTGGAACCACAGCGTGCTTTTCTAGAAACTTCTGACTGAAATTACTCAGCTTCACCTTTTCCTCAGCTTGAGAAATGTTTTTAAAAATATATATTTAGTACAGGGTCCATAGGGTCTCACTATGCAGATGGACTTCTAGTGACCCTCCTGTTTTCAGCCTCCCAAGCACTGGGATTTCAGACACACCCCACCATGCCCATTCTCAGTCGCTGTCTCAATGTGCCCAGGGGGCAGGGCTGGCACAGCATGCCCTTGTCACTGGGTCTACCTAAGCAGGCACTTTAATCTGCTGAGCTGGCACTTTTTATAGCCCTTCCAGCCCTTCTCACAGTCCCATTACTTTCATCTATTAATTTCCTTGTTAATTACTTGCTTCCACACAGTATCACAACTCGCTTCCCCATTTGGTCCTGGGCCTAATCGATCGTGCCTGAGCGATGGTGCTTGTAATCCCACTGGTTGGCCATAGTTTTGTCCTACCTCTTATCCTCCTAAGGGAGCTCCCATTCTCTCCACCTTAGCTCCGCATAGCTTTACACTATAACAGTCCCTAGAAGAGACAGCTTCCTGGGGGCTACCCACTCGGGCTCCCCTCTTGTCCCTCTCTCTTTCTTTCCCTCAATAAACATATTCTGCTCAGTAAAAAAGTAAAATAAAAATAAAAATAGTATTCAGTAGTCCTTAGTAAATCTTGGGCTATTTCATTTAAAAATTTAAAAAATGTCAAAATCTATTTTTTTTGGGGGGGGGAGCTAAGTTAAAAATAAGATTTACTTTGCATGCACCTTTAAAGGAGATAAATCTCTCAGCTCCAGTTAAGAACATAATAGCATCAAATGTCACGGAAATTCCTTCTCTGTGCCACTTGTGACATTATGAAGTTTAAAGTAAAATTTAAGGTCTTTTTGGAAATGTCATAGAGCTGATGAACGACGCTTCTACAAGACTGGGAAGGAGCGGTAAGCCAGGGCTAGCAGTCCGTGCCACACCTCGGCACCCTGTGGGGCTCCCCAGGAAACGGCCCAGAAACATTCTGCTGGGCCGGGCACCTTGTCCTGACAGCTTAGAGGTGGGAGTGACCAATTTGCGCTGTTTGCAGGGGACCTGGGACCTCCCCACTTTTACCCCTGAAAGTCAGGCATCCTCTTTCTGTTCTAGGAACTGGGACGGCCAGTCCCACTAAGTACTCTTTGCAGCAAAATGCAACCTTATTAATTCAAAAACACTTCACCTCCACATTTTGTAAACAATTGTCCTTCATCATATTTGTAATACACTTCAGGAAAAAATATCTAATATATTTAACTTACAACACATTTCAGACCAGAATGAAAATTACATGAGTATTATGTCAGAAAAGCCTGGTAACAGAAAGATAATTTGCATTGGCATTTACAATAGGGAAGATTTACATATTACTTGTGAAATTAAAAATAAAGCCTTTTGAAAAAGAGACAGATTTGGAAATCTGCCTGCGAGATGTTAATCTGAGAACAGTTCTTCAGCTCAGATTTGTTTATTGTTTTTAAACTTGGAGTGTGTTTATCGGAATAATGAAAGCAAGTAGTACAAAAGTTCAGAAGGAAAGCAAAGGCTGTAGGATTCGCTGAAGCAGCGCCTCCCACCCGTCCCCCAGGCTATTGGCCACCTAAGATACTGTTCAGACATACTCAGTGCAAAAATATAAATAAGTGCAATTTTTTGACAGTAAAATGAAAATTGCTGAAGAGCAATTTGGACAGGGTTAAGGGGCATAACCTGGCATGCGAGGAAGGAGAAGATAGATACCTCCAAGGCCAAACTGACTTCCTCACAGGCAGGCCATCTCTGTCACCAAGGCCTAGACCACAGGCCAGGCCTTGCGGCAGGTAGCTCCTAGGGAGAGCAGTTTCGGGCAAGCTTCACAATTCTCCTGTCCTCCCTTGCGCATTCGCTCTGCACGTCCGCAGACGCAGGCTCAGGGGACTGCAGTTCACTTCCTCTGCTCAGCCAGGGAGCAGGAACACCCTTTTCCAGACCAACTTGCACGACCGCATGATCATTTCTATAAAAGAAAGAAGAGCAAATGTCCACGCAGCGCAAAGCGACAGTCCTTGCTTTAACCTGGTTCCACGTTGGAGCTATTTTAAGGTCTGCAAAATACAAGAGGGCCCCAGCCTTGATTTACCAGGTTGGAGGGGGCAAGAAGCAGCAAAGGAGCTTGTCTTCTTTTTATTTTTCAAAAAGCACCTCGAGGGACTTTTGATCAACCAGATTCGGGGACTCCCAATGAGGAGGAGTTCAGTCTCACACCGAAGTCTGTCATCATAGAGCTCCTGTCAAGTGGGCTGGGTTGTTGAAACAGTAGAAAGTCTTCTCATGACCCTCTGGGGGCTCTCACTGCCTGGCAACTTGCTGGTCTCCCTGGTGGAGGGAATGACAGGTAGCGAAGGAAGGGCTTATGGAAAATCCTTAAGGGCCAGCCAAATAGCTCAGCGGATTAGAGCACCTGCAAGGCCAGGGGCCAGGGGCTCCATCGTGGGCCTGGAGTGCCCCGGGGAGTGCTGAGGCAGTGATTGAGACTGGGCGTGGTGGTGCACACCTGTAATCCCAGCACTTGGGAGGCTGTAAACCGGGGAATCTCTACAAGTCTGATCTAGTAGGGAGACCCTGAACACTCTGTAGATCTTTCCCTAAAAAAAGAAAGAAAAAAGTCCTTAAGCAGGTCATCCAACCGCCTCAGGGCAACTTGTTGCAGCAGATGTGCTCTAAACAAAAGGCTGACTAAATCACATATTTATAAGTGAAATTTTTTAAAAAGTATATACCTGTATATTGATACAGGGAAGTAAAACTCCCATCCTGACCTGATGAGTTTGTGCTCTCTAAAACTGAAGAATGAATTTTAGGAACAAACTGAGGTTGAGGGTAAAACTTTATTGGAAAGAAAAGCTTCTGTCAGAGAGGGACAGAAGGGGGGGCTGGAGCCCATTGCCCAGGAAGCTGCCTCTTTCAGTGAGGCCCTGGGGGTGGGGAATGGGCCTGTCATTGACTACCAGCTGGGCATGATGGCCCGCACTTGGAATCCCTCCACCCAGGAAGCTGCCTCTTTCCGGTTATTTTTATAGGGCAAAACCATGCAGGGCTAAGGTAGAGAAGAAGGGGTCTCGTTTAGGTGGATGTGGGGTGGGACAAACTGTGGTCACCCAATGGGATGGCAAGCGCCATTGCTCCGGTAAAGTTGATTAGGCCCAGGGCCAAACGAGGAAGCCAGTCCCAGTGACATAGCAAGTGGTAAGCGGGCGTGAACACAGGACAGGACCTCTTCCCATTGGGGTTAGGCTAGACTCACTTGGGTCTATTCAGGTGATCGCTACCTATTTAGAATATCAATCCTAAGTGCTACTGTTTTAGCATTTGTTTGGCCTTTAGGTCTGGTTCCCAGCAGGAGCCTCTGTCCCTTCCAGAATTACAAGACATCTTGTGGCTTGTATTAACTCTTTTGAAAGGCCGACCCTGTCTGACTGCTTATAGCCAACTCAGTGGCCTACAACGGTTGTGCATGCCTGTAATCCCAGCACTTGGGAGGCTGAAAAAGGGAGAATCACTACGAGTCCAATCCACATAGACCCTGTAGATCCTGCAGACACTGTACTAAATATATTTTTTTAAAAAAAGTATACACAAGGAGATCTAGAAATGTAAAGGGTTTTACAGGGCATTTTTCAAAGAAGTAGTCTATGTTAAATGTAACACATGGGAAAGCACCCACACGTAGTGGAGAAGAAAATAGCATAAGAAGTAAAGGTCAATCACTTCTGCTGGGTCTGGTGTCTGACCCTGTAATCCCAGCCTGAGACAGGCGGATCTCACTTAGGGCTACAAAGTGGACCCTGTCTAAAAAAAAAAAAAACATAAATCTGAGGACAATCAGGCAACTTCAGTGCATATCCTGTTGTGACTTTATAAAAGTCAGTTTGCTTTCCTTTTTGCCACCTATAAATGTGTGATAGACAGGTATCATGCTCAGTCAGAGACAGAGCCCTGTTACTCTGCATTGACGGAACGGGTGCGTCACTCTGCTTTAGGCCTGGCGTCTCCCCGCAAAGCCTCTGTGCTCCGAGCTGGGACTGGCTTGGATCGTGGAAGACTCTTCTCAGCGGGAAGAGCCCCCAGCGCACCGCGACCCACTTGCCCTCGGAAGGCGGGGCCTGGCCAGAAGCCGGGTGCGCAGCCCACCCGGGAAGGATGTGCTCTTATCCCCAGCTTTGTCTCCCTCCTTCCCACCAGGGCCTGAACAGCGGCCCTCAGCCGGGCCGTCTCTGCCCTGGAGCTGGACACTGAAGCCCTCAGTCAGAATAAACGTCTCCTCCTTCAAGTTCTGGGTGTCCGTGTGGGGTCCCGGCAACCAGGAGATGACTGAGACACCGTAATTCCTCTGCTCGCTCTGCGAACATCCTGAGCGCGTCACTGCCAATGTATCCTCCTACACATATGAAACCGTGTCAGTCCATTTCCTGTCACTAAAATCACGACACAGTGGCAAGTTTCAAAGAAGAGACGTTTACTTTGGCTCATGTTTGGGCCTGAGTCCCAGGGGCCACTTCTTGCTCAACAGGGGTCTGAGATGGTATGGTCACCACGTGGCAAGAGTCAGGACACACGGGGGTGTTTGGGTCCAGTTACCACTGTCTTTATCCTAAGACACCAGAGTAAACCATCCAGACTCATTGTGTGGCTTCATCTAGTCCTGATTACCTCCCAAAGGCCCCCCTTGCTACCTCACAACAGAGGCTAAATTTCCTTATGAGGCTCTGAAAGAGACAAACCATTCCCAACCATCCCACCAAATAGCATATCTCTATAGGTTAATGTATAGTACACTTGCAAGACAACTTCCAGGAAGTAACATTACTAGAAGAGAATGTGTAGGCCCTCTCAGTATACTCTCACAAAAGTGCGTTACTTTCCACTCTCAACAGCACACACAATGCCTGCTACGTGTCTACCCTACAGCCCCACTCCCCATGACCAAGTGGCTTCCCCTGGGTCAGTCTGTGTTTGTGAAGAGGGTGGGGCTTAAATCAAGGTCTCCCTAAGTAGTTCAGGCCAGCCTTGAACTTACTGTGTAGCACAGATTGGCCTTGGACCATGGCCATCCTCCTGCCTAGCCTACCTCCCAAGTGCTGGTATGGGCGTGCACTACCAAGCCTGTCTCTCTTGGTCAAGATTATGGGAAAATGGCATCCCATTCCTATGTAAAGCAGCATTTATTTCTTCTGTGGAAGCTAAGTGTATTTTTCTGTGTTTACTGGACACTTGGATTCTACTGAGAATTCTTTCACAAGCAGAGTCACTTTTCAAAGTGATTCTTCAGCGGCTGTGATTTATTCCCTTCTAAGTTTGGTTGTCATGACTCAGCCAGAATAAACCTTTTCCAAGGAATAACCACACACAGCTCACCCAGCCACATCATGTGCCCTGCTCCTGTCACACTTTGCCCCTTGGGCTGGCTGCGAGCCACTGCCCGGTCCGTGAGTCCTGGCATCTGTCCCCACTCCCGAGTCCACGGGCATCTGGAAGGGTACCAAGTGCCTCCTTATTGCTAAATGCCTCGGCCTCTGCTCTGTGGTCATAGTCCTCCATTCACTCCCTCTTACTCTTTGTTCCAGATAACTCAAAAGCTACCAATAGGCGCACCATTCCCAGCCAGTCACACACCTGTGTGGATCGCAAATTCAAAGCCAGGAGGGGCAACCTAGGCAGAGCCTGCCCTGATATTTTTTAAAGGCTTGGTATCAGCCCCCAGGATGATAGCGTTTAATCCTCCACTCAGTCCTCAAAGGAAAATATTGTTTTTACCTCTGTTGTTATTTCCCACTATTGGGGATTGAACCCAGGGCTTTCACACTAAGCTCAATCCCTAGCCTTTTTCTTAAATTTTTATTTTAAGACGTCATCTCACTAATTTGCCCACACTGGGCTTGAATTTGCAATCTCCAGCCTCAGCCTCCCACCCGCCTGGCAGCATCTCTATCTTAGAGATAGGAACCTAAGACTGAGAGGGATTTAGTACCCAGCCCAAGGTCACGGAGCCAATACACAGGGATGCTGAGATCTGAACCCAGACCTTTGAATTGCTCTGCACATTGCTGGGGCTGCTGGGAGAATTGAGCAAGACAGGTAGGTGTTTAATGAGCTGATGGAGATGAAGTGAGGAGGTGCTTAATCAAGATGGACTCTTAAATCCAGAACTCTGAATGATCGATCACTCAGGAATGCCCAGTTTGAGACAGAATTGGCGAGAACCAGCACGTGGACCTCAGGGCTGCCTTGATTTTCCAGGTGACTGTGACAGCTGCATTGAATGCTGATCCACTTGTGCCACAACCTATTACCCATGCCCTCCTCCTGCCACAGGGTCCACACCACTCCAGTCCTTTGCGAGGGCGACAGCCCTGGGGAGACGGTGCCCCGTATTAGCCACCACCTGTGACCAGTCCACACATCCGTCAGACAAGTCCAAGAGGCAACACTACCTGGAGAAGCATCACGTCACAGTCTAAAGGAAAGGCTGCCACCAAGCCGGAAGCCTCCATCAGAGCACACTCGAGGCACCACAGGACTGGGGAGCAGATGCTCCAGGACAAAGGTGACTGATGCCATCTCTCACCCACCTGAGACAGCAGCAACAACCATAACACGTGCAGCTCTTCAAGGTACAGCTCAAAATAATTCCACCAGTCAAGCCGTGAAATGTCACTAACTTTAAGACGCACCCTCATTTTAAAATGGGTTAGAGCTGGGCATGGTGGTACACTCTATAAGTTCCAGGCCAGTTTGGACTACACAGTGAGTTCAAGGTGAGGCCCTGTCTCAAAAAGCCAAAGACAAAATAAAACAAAACAGATTAGAAATGTGAAACAGTGTATATCCAAGAAGAATAAACTTGATAACTAAACTAAAGCTTTAGTGTTTTCCCCTGCTGGCTGCTCCTCCAACGCCTTTTAATCCTTCTCTTATTCAATCTTAGAAGCCTGTAAGGGAAGCAGGACTCGCCCTCCCCGCAGGTCAGGGCGGGGGTTCCAGGGAACACCAGCGCCTGATGCCCGGCTCATGCAAGTGTTGCCGGAATCCAGATCTGCCCAGCCAGACCAAGGTGCTTCCTGTCACCACCCCTCAGTTTAGAAAAGGTCAGCTTGTTCTCTGGAGTGCTGGCAGGCCACATGGAGTCACCCGGACCGAGCTGGAGACAGGGTGTGGGTGGGAATGGTGCCCGGAGCTGCCACCTGCCACATGACACTGGGACAACATGCTACAGGAGGCACATCTGGCCCCTTGAAGGCTCACCAAGGTCACCGCACATCAGAGAGCAGGAAAAAAGTTCAAGGCCAGTTCTGGAAAGTAGTTTGCCAGCATCCATGATTAACTCCTGCAGCAAGGTGCCACAGACAGTGTCACAGGTGCCACAGCCAGATTTAAGGACCCTCTCGGCCCACCTGCACTGTGCATCAAGGGGTGTGGGTCTGGCACACCGGGCTCATCGGCAGACAAGGCAGAAGCGCTGCGTAGGGAAAATCCCCCAAGAAACCTCAGAGAACACCTGTCACTGTTCTGCACGCTTCCACTCTTAGTGTCTGCATCTGCTACACGCTGGCATCTTGTGCCTGTTTGCATCTGCTGAGCAAAGAACAGGAAAAGTCACACAGTAGGGGTCCTGGTCAAATAAAAATCTGTGCCTGCCCTTTATGGCTGTGTCTAGATGTCCCCCGAAGCCTCATGGGGTCACAGGTGAGAGGCTTTTCCTGAGGTGGCTGGACTTGGAGTGTGTGACGAGTCATGGCACAGTGTAGGACTAAGGGTGGGCTACGTCAGTCTGCTGATTGGTTTGTCGCCCCCCCCAGCCCTAGTGGCTTAGAGTATAAGAGAGGCAGGAAGGTGCTGTGAAGACCACATGTGGCTTTTGCTGCCTTGTGGGCACCAGGAACTGCTCTTTGCAATGCCCTTCTGCCAAGCCACCCCACCTTGGAGCCAGCAGGCTATGGAGTGAGCCCTCTTCAAACTATGAGCTAAGCCTGTCTGCCTTTAACCTCAGGTGCCAGCTGTCAGAAAAGTAACTGCCACACCACCCATGCCCATCTGAAGCTATTTCTCAGAAAAAGAACGCAGCCATGTAGTTTGCCGCCGTGCTTGTGACTGATCGGGACACCAGTGCCTTCGGGTGACGCTCCACAGCGGGGGCGGAGTGCTCAGCGATGAGCTTCAGTAAAGATCCACAGGGCGTTGGAAGGAGATCTGACCAAGATCAGATTCTTGATCTAGATCAAGAATGGGATGTGTTTTCCTTTCTTTACATAGTTAGAGATAAAAGTGGCTGGAGGGCCGGTGAGATGGCTCAGCAGTCTAAAGCGCCTGCTTAGACAAATGCAGGAACCGTGGTTTGATTGCCAGCACCACATGCCATGCCAGCTATGCCAGCCTTGCCTGCTGGGTGGGCTGAGCTGGCCACGAAAACGTAGGGGACCGCAAGAGGGCTGAAGAGCCGCTGAAATCGGTGATACCTGAGCTAGCAATCACTAATGGGCAAATAAGCTCCTGGAGGCAGGCGAGTCACTCCTAGTCTGTGTTATTTTCTCTAACAAAGAACACAAATGCAGACTCTTCCAGCTGATTTCTGGTGCACAGGGTGATAGGCTGCACCCTTGCTGGCTGCAGTGTAAGAGCTGAGTCAGGACGAGGACGTCCCTGGCCCGTCAGCTTTCCTGGCGGCAAAGGTAGGTGGGCGCCGTCACCCCCATTTCACGGAAGAGGCTTCCGAGGCCACGGAGGTTGGCAGCTTGCTGCAACGTCACCTGTGAGTGGGCGTAATGCAAGACAGCAAGAAGCCCAAGTCTGAAATTGTCACTTAAGTAAATTTAATGTCAGTCTAGAAATGTTGAAGGCCAGGGAGATGGCTCAGTGGCAAAAGTGCCTGCCTGGCAAGTGCAAGGTCCCAAGTTCAATCCCCAGGATGAAAAGAAAGAAAGAGTAGAAATATTATTTTAGGCTCTTTAAAAATCACTAGGCTGCCAGGTGTGATGACACACACCTATAATTCCAGCACTCAGGAAGCTGAAGTATTAAAAGTTCTGAGACCAGCCTGGGCTACAAAGTGAGCTCAAGGCCAGCTAAGCTGCATAGCGAGCCCTTGTCTCAAAGGAAACAAAAACAAAAACAAAAGAAAAATCACTAGGCTTTAATATATGGACACAGCCTAAGTATCTATCATTAAACGAGTGGATAAATGCTATATTTTTATATCTGTATGTACATACAATAGAACGCTGTTCAGTTGCACATAGAATGAAATCTTGTCACTTGTGGTAACACGCATGAGCCTGGAAAATATGACGGTGACATAAGCCATCTACACAGACCGAGCGCTCTCACTCAGGTAGGAGCTGAGAACTGTAGACGTCGTAAGCAGAACTGGTCACACAGCGTGGGAAAGGGGCAGGCGAGGGGGACAGAGATTGGTTCTGGCTGCAACGTCCTCATGTTCCTGGGAATAGCAGGGTGCCTATAGATCTTACGCTTACTAAGAAAAATAGAAAACTATTCATTTTCCTTCAGCTACACCCATTCATGGTCCTCAGGTAAGGGCAGAAATGTATAAGAGAGAGATGTAACTTCAACATGAATGTAAAAAACTATTGTGTCATTCTGAGCATTGTTAAAATAATTCCTAGGTAAATGTGGTAGCCCATGCATGTAATCCCAGCATTGAGGAGGCTGAGGCAAGAGGATCACTGTGAGTTTAAGACCAGCCTGGGCTAGAAAGACCCTGTCTCAAATAAAATAAAATAAAATAATTCCTTATCTCTGTTGATCAGATATCAGAGTGCAGAAGAGCCCCTTTTGCAGCTTGTTAGAAATGCAGATTTCAGGACCATCGAGTTTAATCCAATCCATTTGGCCTGCGCTGAGGTTTAGAAATGTGCACTTTAATAAATAGCCCCATTTATGAGATTCTGCAGTAGCAAAATGTACTCATGACCACTTTCTAGGCTTGCCCTTCTCTTAAACTGTAAGGGAACTTGTTTTTATACTCAGTGTAGAAAGTATTTTCTAGTAGGTGGCTGAAAGAACTCCAGTTTACAGAAAAGCAGGCGAATTAACAGCAGTGATTCCTGAAGCCCACGAGCTCACTCATCAGGCAAATCGGCTCCCCCTGGTGGAGCGTCCTCCAGCAGGTAAGGAAGGGCGGTGCGAGTCAACCTCAGGTCTTGGTATGGAGCTATAAACTCAGCTCCACCACAAATACTCTTGTGCTGTCAGCTGCTGTGATTCTAGAAAAGCCATCTGATTTCCGGTGTCCTCCCTCTCTTGATTTCTTGCACGTAATCTGTTCAGAGTCCATCTCCCACTGATGGCACGAATAGAAATTAATTGAATTAGCTTGGCTCTGATTTTCATTTGCACAAACCCACTTAGAATTTAATTCTGCAATCTCTGCTTTCCTCAAAGCCCTCTCTTTTAGAGGTAAAAATCCCTAGACAAACAAACCACCAACAAAAAGGTTTTTCCCTTGGCTACTTCCAAAGATAGATAAACTAAATGAATTTTGCATAATAGCTTCCATCATCATTTCCAAAGCAAATATTTTTTCAAAATCTCTTAATTCTATGATAATCTCTTGTAATATGTGTTTGCTGTATTATTTAAGATTATTCCATCCTGCAGTGGAAAATAAGAGAGGCAAATAAGGAGATGAGTTGAAACTGCACACAAAAGCAAGTAGCTTACAAGATGCATTAAACAGAGAGAAAGTAGGTAGAGGAGCACGTGTCTGAACAGAGATAGGGGATGCAAAGATGAATAGGCACTGAGTACTCTGGCTATGCAAGTTGGGGGCAAGACGTGTGAAGGGAATCTCTACCGCAAGTCATAGGAACGCTGCGGCGGCCTCCCAGTAGGCATTCACTGCTCAGTCCATGTGATCTTGCCTGGCTTCTATTGGTGACACCATTGTAGCCACTGGATATCTGTCTAAGAGACACCACTGCATGCCCCTTGGGATGCGGGCAAGCTGTGGATCTTGGCCAAGGCTACCCCAAAAGAAGGAGCATCTATT
>PVKA01042847.1:0-17142 GCA_004027165.1 Ctenomys sociabilis | reverse complement strand
TTTTTTTTTTTTTTTTTTTTTTTGTCTTTTTTTTGAGACAGGGTCTCACTGTGCAGTTCAGGCTGGCCTTAAGCTCACTTTGTAGCTCAGGCTGGTCTTGAACTCACAACAATCCTCCTGCCTCAGCCTCCCTAGTGCTGGGATTACAGGCATGCGCCACCACGCCCAGCTCTTGTTTCCTTTTTGTAATTCCTCAAAACGTATTCTCCCAACAAACATCAGTGGACCCAAGCATTACACTGACCTCCTCAATGCCAGAGTGCATACATTCCCACTCCATAAATGCCATCCTGCATTCCTGAGGGAGCCAACATCTACTTGATATTTATTTCTGGATCTCAGAATAGTGGAGAATTTTGTCAGGTTGGTTTTAGTCTTAACAAGACAATATAAGCCAGAACGGCTTGTGGTGTAATTGGGAGGAGATAGCATCCCCTCACTACCTATTCATGGCTGCTGTTTCCCTGGTATAAGCTTAACAAAGAAGTTACAAACCAGAAAATAACTCTTTAACAGCTAAGGCGAGAAATGGCATCTTTGGTGAGATTCAGCAGAAAGGCTAAGTGGAGAGTTTCCTTTTTGAGTCTTAATTTCTTTTGAGTCTCGCTTTGTTGCTTGAGATGGCCTCATATTTCCAGCCCTTCTGTTTTAGTCTCCCAAGTGCCAGGATTATAGACATTCAATAATATACCATATTCTCAGTATATTTGGGATGTCAGTTCTCCCCAAATTGATCTTTAAAGTAATCTCAATGAAAATCTCATCAAAGTATTTTGCAGAAATTGACAAGCTGATTCTTGCACTTATATGGATAAACAAAAAATACAAATATGAAAACTATATCATATAGGCTTTCTTTCTTTCTTTTACTTTCTTTTAGTCTTTCTTTTTTCTTTGAGACAGCATCTGTGTAGAGTAATTTACTATGCAACTCTACGCTGGCTTTGAATTCTCCTGCATAGGTCTCCCAAGTGCTGGGATTATAGGACCTAGTTTATTTCTTGTAAATTCTTTGTTTTCTTTAGGAAGAGAAGCAGTTGGCATTTCAGCAAATTATTTTTAATTTTGTCATTCATACTTATTAATCTGCTTTTATTTTTTTGTTTAGTTGCTATTTTCAACAAGATGATTAAATCCATCAATATTATTCTCAGTCCATGTTCATTTAAAATATTTTAAGTGTACAAAATAATTTCACAAGCATAGTACATTGTATCTTCTAGCATCTAAATATGAAAACCTACAAATCCTTCCTGTGATATATCTAAAATATATTGCCTCTAATTACCAGTATTCAAGTTCTCAGAATTCATATGTAGTCATTACTACTGCTCAAGATATGTATATATCTTCTGATGCAGATATAGGTTCACTGCGTAAAGTATTTCTTCAGACTATATAAAGCATAATTTTAAAATCTACATGTAAGTATTTTTAAGTGTGAGAGGTCAGTAAAACTAAATATAACTTATTTTAATTATTTAACACAAATTCTATTGAGTTTTTTGTTACTCAGAACAAATTAAATATTATATGTCTGTATGAACATAGGCACTGGTAGAATCTATATTGAAATAGTACTGGAACACAAACTGGAAAGTTAAAAGTAAAGTTCTCCAATTCGGTTTGCCTATTTTGAAATTATATTTATCATAATTTTCTTTGCAGACATGAAATGGAGAAAATTTTCAATTATTTTATTTCCTCAGTTGTTTACACACTAAACAGGAGTTTTATACATTGGGAGAGGAATAAATACATTAATGACTAATGATGTATGACTCATAAATAATGACCAAGCACTGGCATTTGTAAAAGATTAACACAATAAACATTTATAAGTTTATGAATTATTCATACCTATAACTATGAATATTTTATTTATCTTTCTTTGCAGTGCTGGCATCAAACCCAGGACCTCACAATGCTTGGCAAGCACGTTACCACTGAGCTACAACCCCAACCCTCTTATTTATTATGTAGTGGTGCCACACTAGTATTTTAATTATCAGTTCCCTAATAATAGGTTGGGCATATTTTCATAAGTTTATTTTTACGTTTGTATAACTTCTTTGATGAAGTGTGTTTTTTTAGGTCTTTTTTCTTATCTGTCTGTCTATATCTATCTATCTATCTATCTATCTATCTATCTATCTATCTATCTATCTATCTATCTATCATGTTTGGTACAGAGTCTCACTGTGCTAGGATTCATAGTGACCCTCCTGTTTTCAGCCTCTCCAGCGCTGAGATTACAAATGTGTACCACCATGCCCTGTCTCAGTGGCCTGATCAGCAGGGCCGGTGCAGCATGGGGTGCTGGGGATCAAACCCGGTCCCTGTGTTTGCTTAAGCAGGTGTTTAGTCTGCTGAGCTATCTTGCCAGCCCTTCTTATTTTTTAAAAAATGTATTTAGGACAGGGTCTCCAGGTCCTCATTACGTAGATTGGACTCACAGTGATTCTCCTTGTATCAGCCTCCCAATCCCTGGGATTACAGGCACATGCCATCATGCCCAGTCTGAATTGCTGTCTCAGCATGTCTCAAGGGCGGGGTCAACACAGCATACTGAGGATCGAACCATAGCCACTGCTTTCCGCCTAAACAGGTGCTTTAGTCCGCTGAGCTATCTGGCTGGCCCTTCTTCTCCTTTTTAAATTAGGTTGTTTTCTTATTTAAAAAAAAATTATTTGAATATGTTGCATCCAAGTTCTTTATGAAATATCCATTTTGTAGAGTTTTCTTCCAATCCATGGCTTGTCTTCTTGTTCACTTAATAGTGTCTTTTACAGAGCAGACAACTTCAATTTAATTTTTTTTTTTTTTTTTTTTTTGGCAGAGCAGTTCTGTCTTTTCTTGATTGTGTTTTTGAAGTCATCACCATATACAAGTTCACTTAGATTACTTTCCTTTTCTAAGATTTTTATACCTTCATCATTTTGTATTTACGTTTTTGACTCACTTTGAGTCAAGTTTGTGAAAAATGTAGGATCTCTGGATTCTTTCTCCCTGTCCCTACATGTGGCTATTCAGTTATTTCAGCAGCATTTGTTAAAGAGACCTCCCTTCCCCACTCCCATCCTTTCTTCCTCCCTTCTTCTTTTTTACTTCCTCTTTACTCCCTTCTTCCCTTCCTTCTTTCCATCCTTTTATTTTTCTTTTGTGGTCCTGGGTACTCACCCCAGAGAGTGATGAGCTACATCCCTACCCTTTTTATATTTTTATTTTCAGGCAAGGCCTTACTAAGCTGCCTAGGCTGGCCTGGAATTTGTAACCCTGCTGCCTCAGCCTCTTGAGTAGCTGGGATTATAGATATGTCCCATGTCCAGCAACTACCCTTTCTTTATTGAATTGCCTTTGTCAAAGATCAGCTGGTTACATTTATGGTCATTATTTATGGGCTATTTATCTATTCTTCCTCCAGTACCAAACTATCCTGATTATTGTAGCTTTATTGTTTTTTGTTTTTAATGAGCTTCAGTATATTGCCCAGCATGGCCTTGAACTCCTGAGCTCAAATGATCTTCCTGTCTCAGCTTCATGAACAACTGTGAATACAAGTATATGCCACTGCACCTGGATCCTGCAGAAACTCTTGATGGCCATTTTAGTCTAGGTATAATTACTGTAATTATTGGTACTTGAGGACTTATTCCTACCATTTAGTTGGTTAGTTAGTTAGTTTTTTCAGACAAGTCTCACCATGCAGTTCAGGCTGGCAGACCAGTGATCCTACTGCCTCAGCCTCCTGAGTGCTGGGATTATAAGTGTGTGCCACTGCCCTAAGCTTCTATTTTACTCTTTTTTTTTTCTCCCTAGTTTTTATGTCCCTCTTTTCTTTATCCTGCTTTTCTATGGGCTACTTGAGCATTTTTTACAATTCCATTTTCGTTTGTCTATGGGATAGTTGAATATGGTTGATAGTAGATGAAAAAGTCATTTTTTAAAACTATTAGCTCTTATATATTATACATGTAAAACTGACTGAAGTTTGTTGATGTAAACTAAAACATGTAGAAAATCTTTTTCTTTTTTCTTTTGTATTTTAGGGAAGGTTCTACAGGGTATTTAGGATCTCAGTACTAGATTGGATGCATAGTGACCCACTGCAGCCTCCCAAGAGCTGGGATTACAGGCACGTGCCACCATGCCCAGTCTCAATTGCCATCTCAGTGCACCTGGGGCTGGGCCCGGCAAGGCAGGCCCAGGGATTGAACCCCTGACCCCTGTGCCTGCTTGCAGGTGCTTTAATCTGCTGAGCTATTTGGCCAGCCCTCAAAACTATTTTTCTTTATATCACTTTAGTCTCCCCTGTTTGCTTTTTCTTTCTTTTGCAGAACCAGGGATTGAACTCAGGTCTCTGTGTTTGCCAGGCAAGTGCTTATTCCACTGAGTCATCTACCCTAGCCCTAATCTCCCCTACTTGCAGTATAATTTTCTTAAAATATTAAGAAAATATTACATATTTAGAACTACACAAGGCAGTGAGATAGTATTCTGGGTGGGCCTAAAAACATCAGAGAGGGATTCACAAGATGAAACATCAAAGAAACTCATTTTTCTGTTGTCTGTGGTGTGCTCTAGGAGTTGCAGGGGGCCACAGATCAATGGGCAGCAAGAAAACAGAGACCAGTACCCCATGATATCAAGAAAGTAAATTCTGTGAAGCATTTAATGATTTTTTTTTTTTTTTTTTTTGTCTTTTTGAGACAGGGTCTCACTATGCAGTTCAGGCTGACCTTAAGCTCACTTTGTAGCTCAGGCTGGTCTTGAACTCACAACAATCCTCCTGCCTCAGCCTCCCGAGTGCTGGGATTACAGGCATGCGCCACCACACCCAGCTAATGATCTTGATAGAAAACTCTGAGCCACAGATGATACTCACAATCTTGCTCACCCCTATTTCAACTTGGTGAAGCCCTGAGCAAAGGAACAAGCCAGGCTGTACCTAGATGCCTGATCTGTAGGAATTATTAGATATATTGTGTTGATGTTTTGATTCTGCAGATTGAATCAGGAGCTGGAACATGCTAAGTGTATGATCTACCACTGAGCTGTACTCCTCAGACAAAAAAAAGTCTATTTCTTCATCTTTTCTTTTTATTCTTTTTCTTTCTTTTAATGTATTTGGTACAGGGTCTGCAGGGTTTACAGGGTCTCGATACATAGATCGGACTCACAGTGATCCTTCTGTTTTCAACATCCCAAGCACTGGGATTACAGGTATGCGCTACCATGCCCAGTCTCAATTGCTGTCTCAGCCTGCCCCAAGGGTGGAGCCAGCACGGCAGGTCTGGGGATTGAACCCCTGGCCACTACATTCTGCCTAAGTAGGGGCTTCAGTCTGCTGAGCTATCTGGCTGACCCCTATCCTTTTTTTGGGGGGTGGGCATGTGTTAAACATGTGCTGAACCACTGAGTTATGCTCCTAGCCCTTTAGTGTTGTTTTAAGCCAGTAAATGTGTCAATTCACAACACAGTAAAAGAAAACTAATACAAATTTCTTGCTTTTGAGATTTGTTGGGCAAAGTGAGAGCAGCTTTGAGTCTAAGACTGATTTTTCCTTACTGTTAAGGCAAAACCTGTCAATCTAATTCTTTGTGAGTTATGCGGTTTTCCAGTCTAACTATGAGAGCAAGAACTAGTTCCACAAGTGGATTAGCTGCAAGGATTATTCTCTCTAATAATTTTGGCTTTTCTTTCCCCAACCTCAGGTATTGTTTTCCCCTCATGCATGTATTGGCCAGTACTCAGTGAGAGTTCTGAGGGAAACTCTTCAGCTCTCCAGAGATCTTTCTCTTTTATTGTTAACTTATAGACTAACAACCACAGCCCCCTGAGAATCCTAGGAAAATTGAGGACAACTATCCATACATAGTCATGCTGTAAGCTTCTTACTGTTATCTTTGCTCATAATAGTCCTTCTTCTAATCTATTTGATAAAGACTTTCTCATATTCTAAGGCCATGTCAAATGTTATCACTTTCTATGTAGCCTAATCCTGACCTCCAGGAACAAATAACCATTCTCATCATTATATTCCCGTAAGAATTATTATAACATTTATGACAAAGCAAGTGAAATTTTGTTCACTTTCTTGATTAAGGGCCTGGTTTTCCTATTGGAATGTGAAAACAAATGGATTTGATTCCATTGACATTAGATAAATTCCACCTGATCAAACCTATGTTAGGATTAGAGTTACCACATGGGAAAGGTGTTTTTCCTACTCTATCAGTAACAGTTCTGCAGAAAAACAGGTATTTTTCCCCTACTGCATAACTGTATGTGTGTGTGTTTATTATAAGATGTTGGCTCACATGATTATGGGTGATGAGAAGTGTCATGATTTCCTGTCTGTCAGATAGAGATCTAGGAAAGTTCTTGGTGGCATTGGAAGATCTAGAAAACAAAGAGCCAGACAAGGTGGTCCACACCTGTAGTGCCAGTACATTTTTTTTTTTTTTTGTATTTTTTAGGGAAGGGTCTGCAGGGTGTTCAGGTTCTCACTATTAGATCCGACTTGTAGTGATCTGCTTGTTTACAGCCTCCCAAGAGCTAGGATTATAGGCATGTGCCACCATGCCCAGTCTCAATTGCTGTCTCAGCGTACCTTGGGGGCAGGGCCAGCAGGGGCAGCATGGCAGGCCTAGGGATCGAACCCCCAGCCCCTGCACTTGCTTGCAGGTGCTTTAATCCACTGAGTTATTTGGCTGGCCCTATAGTACCAGTACTTAATAGGCAGGAGGATCACAAATTTAGGGCCAGCCTGAGCTATATAAGTGAGTTCAGGGCCTGCCTGAACTAAATAAGGAGATCAGGTTTCAATAAAAGGGGACCTTTTCCTCCCGGCCTGTGTGAGGATCCGTTGCCATCATGAATGACACAGTAACTATCCGAACCCGGAAGTTCATGACCAACCGACTTCTTCAAAGGAAACAAATGGTCACTGATGTCCTTCACCTTGGGAAAGCAACAGTACCTAAGACAGAAATTCAGGAAAAACTCACCAAAATGTACAAGACCACAGCAGATGTCATTTTTGTGTTTGGATTCAGAATCCATTTTGGTGGTGGCAAGACGACTGGCTTTGGCATGATTTATGATTCCCTGGATTATGCGAAGAAAAATGAGCCCAAACTTGCAAGACATGGCCTGTATGAGAAGAAAAAGACCTCAAGAAAGCAGCGGAAGGAACACAAGAACAGAATGAAGAAAGTCAGGAGCACCGCAAAGGCCAAGGTTGGTGCTGGCAAAAAGCCAAAGGAGTAGAGATTCTGCAGTGCCTGTCTGCAGTGACTGCGACTTTTCACAAGAGGATTTAATAAACTATAAAACCTTCAAAAAAAGGGGGGGGGGGAGGAGATCAAGAAGGAAGAGGAAGAGGAGGAGGAATAGGAGGAAGAAAAAGATTCTGACTAGAGAGTCAGTGGTGTGGAGTCTAGTTAGTCCTCCGAACCAGAAACACTGAGGGAAGTGGGTAAGTGTGGCCCCAGCAGTCAGTACAGTCAGAATGAAATCTTGCCCCTCTATTCTGTTTTATTTAGGTCCTCCATGAATTTAATGATGCCCCACCTACACCAACACACACACTAATACTACAGGGAACCATTGCTTTATTCAGTCTACCTATTAATCTGCTTCAGAATCCCCAATTGGCTTTTATAATTATTACAAAATACCTGACACAGGGTATTTTCTTTGAAGACAGAGACGTTTACTTAGCTCACAGCTTTGTAGGTTTAAAGTCCAAATGGCATGGCATAGGCTCTATGGCAAAGGCTTTCTCCTTTTATTACAATCCTCTCATGTGAACTCAAGGAGTGGCAGAACTATCTCTTGTCCCTTGTATCCTAAGGGGCTCTCAGGCCCTATCTCTTAAAAGTTTCACCACCTTCCAATAGCATTAGCCTGGGAACCAAGATTTCAACACATGAATGTTTGGGGAGACACAATTAGATCATGTCTTAATTATAGTACCTTTATAAAAGTAATGCTTAAGCAGCTCTGTAGGCACTGCAAGGACAAGTCAAACTGACATATAAAATTGACTGTCATACATATACAATTTTAAGCAATTTATAGTCTAGGGCAAAAACATTCCTTTAGGCCAAGAGGTCACCATAATATCACATGGAGCAATCTGTACAAGATGTTGTGCACTAAGTATAAGAAGAGACAACCAAAGAGGAGTCTTCTGAAACATCATGAGAATATTATTGCTCTCTCTGAAACAAGGGTTAAGTAGAAATCTAAAGTAGGAAACTGTAAGAGTCTGGCTTTAAAAATTCTCTATCATAAAAAAATTCTTTTTCAGACATGATGTCATATTCCTGCATTGCCAGCATTCGGGGAGGTTGAGGCAGGAGGATAGTAAATTCAAGCTCAGCCTGGGCATTTTAGTGTGAGCTTATCTCAGAATTTAAAGAGGGAAGACTGGGCGTGGTGGCACACTCCTGTAATCCCAGCGCTTGGGAGGCTGAAAACAGGAGGATCACTAGGAGTTGATCTGTGTAGTGAGACCCTGTGGACACTGTACTAAATACATTAAAAAAAAATTTTAAATAGGGATAGAAATGTTTCTCTGTGCAAAGACCTTGGTTCAAATCTCCACAGAGAGAGAAAGAAGGAGGAGGAAGAAGAAGGAAGAGGAGGAGGAGGAGATGACGATGAAGAAGAAGAAGAAGAAGAGGAAGAAGAAGAAGAAGAAGAAGAAGAAGAAGAAGAAGAAGAAAAGGAAAAAATTCTACTTGAGTAAACACATGGGTAGAAATGCAGAAATAAAGAAAATATATGTTTGGGTAAGGGCCAATATTTATAGTGTGTTGTTCAATGCTATTTTCTTTATTCATTTGCATTTATAAATGTTTAAGAAAAACAAAGTTACTTTATTCCCTAAGATTTGTGAAGTGCCTATTCTGTGTCATGATTTGCAAGATTTTTTTGGCTACAAAATGATGAGTTAAAATGATCCAGTCCCTGTTAGGCCAACAAAAATTCCTGAAGGTCCAATATAGGCTATTTATGTAGAGTAAAATTCAATGATTTTATTAAGGTAGGCCAGGTAAGTTCTCATGATGCAAACAAATAAAGCAGAAATTCCATGTGAATTTTTTCAGGACTCTCGTAGCTTGGTTCTCATCACAAACGGTCTTGCCGTCTGCCCTGTACGCAGTGAAGGCAAGCTAATGTTAATATTAGCTTCACCAACACATGGGAATGAAGGGCAGACGGAAGGAAGAAAGAAGAGGAAGGAAGGCAAAACTTCTGCCCCCAAAAGCAATTAAAAATATTTTTGTTCTGCCTCCTGTTTTTGTATCATCTTTATTACTCTTTTTATCAGTCCACCACATTTAGCTTACCTTAATACTGGCTTAGAGTGGCACTGTGTTTTTATGACCGACTTTCTCTTCTATCTATAAAGGCCTCTACCGATGGACAGGGAATTTCTTATAAGAAGTTACTTACACTTTTGATGAGCAAAGTAGCTAAATCAACCCAAAACAAACAAATCTGGAAAAATAAGGGACTAGAAGAATGGATCCACCTGCCCCTATTCCTAGAGATTGCTCAGAGATTACTGAGCCTTGCATGTGCATTTCAAATGCACACCTGGAGGTGTCCCTATATAATTTTTAAAGGAGAGGAAAGAAGATTGTGATGTTTTCTACCCTGATTCCATCGAGATGCTCATCCCCCTTCTTTTGGTCTAAAATATTCTTTTTCAAAAAAGCAGAATAAACTTTGATGCAGTGCAAGAAAAGGGGTTAGTCTGTTCTGTAAACTAGAAAGAGAGGTTTTTTTTAAGGCAATCTAATCGACTCATGCATGGCTCACAGCCATAGAAATGCTTGCAAAATAGCTTCCTGTGCAGCAGTAGTGACCACAGAGAAGCAGAAGTAAAATGGAAGCAAGTGAGACAAGAGCTCTTAGGAAATCCTCAGTAGAACTTGAAAACTCTTTATTTAAATTTCTGGAGAATTATCCTTCAGAAAATTACATGAATTTTCAACAAGCACATTACAAGCCAAAGTTCACAAAATTGGGGCTGGGGATATAGCTCAATGGCACAGCGCCTGCCTAGCAGGCTTGAGGTCCTGCGTTTGATTCATGGTACCAAAAAAATTCCCCACAAAAAATAATAACAAAAAAAATCTAAAATTTTATTTTTAGAAATACATATTTTTTGGAACCAACTACTGAAAAGAAACTTTTTTTTTCCCCCTAAGGAGAACTGTAGCTACATCCTTACTAGGAGATTAGTAATTGGCTTTAAACCTGTTACCAAAATAGAAGTTGATGTAACTACTGAGTTTTTTGTTTATATTTAATTAAAGGAATTGCTTAAAGTACTAGGTACATTTGGATATTTAAGCTACTAACAATATCCACATGCGTAACTTTCACTTTTTATAAAATTTTTCCTGTTGCTTGTTATACTTGGCTGAAACATGCACCACACAGTCCTTTGGCATTTTTTCCCCTTGTCTTACTTAATAAAAAGTATCCCATCTACTTGTGTTTTTTTACTTAATAATTAAAAATAATTCTCTGAAATATAATTAATTTATTTTTAATTTGTAAATGGGCTGATTGATCATCAAATTAAGGGTAGGACATAATTTCGTTCTGTGTACTACTTCATTCCAAAAACTTGTGTGGTTGGAATAGTAGCTGCTCTGTATATTCTTCATTATGGGCAGTTATCTCCTGAGTCTCCAAAAACATTTTCCAGGCAAAATTGGAACTTTTAAATTTACTTCATAATTTGTCTTCTTACTCTTCTTATTAGGTTTAAGTAATAATCTACTATAAAGAACTTATATATCATCATTTTGGGGCAAAATGAAAGCATGAATTTCCTTTAGAAACTAGACTAAGCTGACATTCATTATTAAAGTGGTTTGGGGGAGTCTTTTGATGGTTTGCTTATGAAAAACAAAAGAAAACTATGTGTTTATGTGACTAAATTATGACATCAACTAATAAAAATTATATACTATTTATGTGAGTGAATATAAATATATCTATAGAGCAGGAAAAAATATTTATTCTCAATAGACTCTTATTTTAAAGGTAGATTATCTCTTAGAATAAATTATGTTGAGAATGCTTTGAAAAGTTACATATAACTTTCAATCCCCCTAAATGGCAACACAGAAATTCCCAATTCATGTAGCTCTCCAAGGACATTCTGGTCTAATTTTGAACTTATCCTTGAACTAAAATTCAGCATTTGCTTGTGGGTGCCTGCTATTTTTGTGCATCTTTAGAGTTGTAGAGAAAAAATAATGATTCATTATGCTTAGAATAATTCCTATCATATATTAAATAAATGTGAAAAATGGAGAAAGAGAAACGTAGAGTGCAGTAAGGATAGGACCAGGGCATAGGTCCTATCAAGTTTACACCCTGGACTTGGAAGATCTTCTCTGTGTGCTATGCCATAGTGTAGGATGCTTGCTTTTACTTTTCAAGTTGATAATTAAAAAAAAAAATATGTATTTGTTACAGGATCTCACTGCGCAGCTCAGACTGGTCGTGATCCTCCTGTGTTCAGCCGCATGGGCCATCATTCCCAGTCTCATGGGTTCAGTGCACCTGGGGCAGGGCCTGAATGGCATGTGGTACCTGGGATCAAATCCAAGTCCCTGCACTTGCAGGCAGACTACTTAAACTGCTAAGCTATCTCCATGGCCCTGGTTATGTTTTTATTAAAATGTTTTATTTCAAAGAGAAAAAATAAAATTTCAAAACAAGGTAACAGGAGAGTAACAATGGTTAGCACCTTGTGTATTGTTATCTTTAAATTACTTAGAGTACAAGATATCAGCATTTAATTGGCTGAACAGTATTAGCCAAAATCGCTCTTTTCAATGAGCTAAGATAAATTAGTAGTATAATTTTTTTGGTGGAACTGGAGATTGAGCTCAGGCCCTTATACTTCCCAGGGAAGCTCTTATTCTACTGAGCCATCTTCCCTGCTCCTCCATATAATTATCTTAACTATCTTCTTTTTAACTATTTTGTTTTTTTGCTTTCCCTTCCTTCTCCTTTCCCTCATTCCAGTTTCTCTTTCCTTTTGAATAGTTTCTTCCCATTTCACAACATCTACTGCACGTTTTAGATCTTACTTACTCTTTCAGCTTGTCATGCTAAGGAGACACGATGATGTTTCTATGTGTACCTGGTTTATTTCCCTTGTGAGTATGGTCTCAAGTTGGATCCATTTATCTATAAAAGTCTTCAGTTTATCCTTATTTATGGCTGAGTAGTAATCTATTGTGTATTTTTTAAAAAATGAACATCTTTTTTATCCATTCCTCAGCTGATGGGCATTTGGGCTGTTTCCAAGATCTAGCTACTACAAATTGTGCTAGGACATTTGCTTTCCCAAACTGGGTTCCAGTATTTTGAGATTTTTCAATAGACCTTTAAAATAAGAGTCTATTGAGAAATAGACTCATGACAAATTTTGGGAAAATACTGTGCTTTTTAATCCAAAAAGGGCACATGGAACTGAGATACTCCCACTAAATTTTTTATCCATAGAAAAAGGTTATTACAAAATTATTACAAAGGTTATTACAAGGTTATTACAAAATAACCTTGTAAGATATTTTGAACATTCCAGGTCAGAAATATTCTTGGGTTGGGAATGTACTCTTTAGTGGTAGAACACTTACCTTGCATGTGTAGGGTTCTGGGTTTGATCTCTATCACTGTAACAAAACAAAAGCAAAGCGAAGCAAACAAAGCAAAGCAAAACCAAAAAATCAATCTCAGTTGTCACAGAATTTAGGGATTAAAATAATAAGTGAAAAAGAAAAGCAGAACATTCAAATCACTATAGAAACATCTCTCACCTTCTTCCCTATAATTTTGTGCTTAGTGTAGAGGCAGGGGTCAAGTGAAATTTTGGGAAAATACTGCGCTTTTTAAGGAGAGCCAACAAATACAGAAAGAGACCTGTTTCTAGCTAGTGTGTCTGGGTAAAGAATAGATATGAATAAATTTAGCTCCAACATTACTATCTTTTGGCTTCTAAACGACTAATTGCTTGGCAGTATACTTTTCTTTCTCCTTTACTCCAGATTTCCATAACTTGGCATAGCTTTGTTCTGGAGCAGAGAGCCTATCGCTCACGTTCTATGGATAAATCCTTTACCTATGTTGACAGGCTCCACAAGGAAGGCCAGAAAAATGAATATACATCCTGCTACACCTCGGGCTGTTTCCATAGCAGCAGTCCATGGCTGTTTGTCTCTCTCGACAAATAGCACTTGCACTTGCTCCTTAAGAAATATACTTGTTTTTCTTTACTGTAAAGCAATACTTAGCTGGAAATAGAGTACCCTCATCCCTGTACCTTCTTGTAGCTTTCTGGAGGAAAATAATATATCAAATATGATTTGATGTATAGAAACAGGATTCACATATCCGTGTAATAACTCAGTCTTCTTAGGTAATAAAATGTTCTGAATGATTCATTGTTATATTTATTGCCCTCTATATACCACAGAGGATTTAAATCAGTAATGCATATTTCTTAGGCCACTAATATTTGTCTTACATAGGGCTCACGGGGTGATGTTTTATGAGTTTGCCCAAGATTATACATGGTGTCTTCTTGTAGGAGTTTTTGTTTATTTGCTTGAGACAGGGTCTCACTGTATAGCTCAGGCAGGTCTTGAACTTGCTTAGGGAGCCCAGGCTGACATAGAACTCATACGTGATCCTTAGCCTTAGCATGTTTTTCTCCTACTAGTATTTACTTATGACCAACCCACCCCAGGCCCTGCAAGTGTGTGGGAGGGCTTCTGCTCTCTCCTGTACCAGCCAGACCAAGAACAGGCCCACCAAGGGAAATAGAGCTTTCCTCGCTTCTGGGGACCTCCCCACACCTCTCCAGAGCCAGCACAGCCCGCTCTGTGAGAGAATTTCCGCAGTGCTCTTGGGAGCTCTCCAGACCTGCCTAAGCTCAGTCCCAGAACCAGCCCAGTCCCAGATCCAGCCCAGCCCAGCCCAGGCCTGGCGAGTGTGTGGGAGCGCTTCCGGCTTCCCTGCTCCCACGAGACCTCTCCGGACCAAAACTCAGGCACACTGTATGACTGAGACCTTCTATCACGCTCTGGGGACCCCACCCACTCCGCCTCCAAGCCTGCCCAGTGAGTGAGAACTTCTGTGATGCTCTCAGGACCCCCAGATCCAGCCCAAGCTCAGGCTCAACTAGTGTGTGGGAGAGCTTCCAGACTCCCCTGTGCCTCCCGGGCCACAGGCACAACAGAGGGGCACAACAGGTTCACCTCCAAGGACTGTAGCAGGAAGGAGCTGAACACAGCAGTGAAACCCAAGCCAGGCATAACTGGATAAACTCAAACTTAATAGAGTTGCACCCTAATTTCAGTAGGTGCTAAGGTTATAACTGCACCAAAGCTCTACACCAAAGGTCAGAGGTCAGTACTATATGAAACGAAAGACAAGGAGCAAAATGCAATCAGGCATCAAGCACACCCAGAACAAGTGCAGAGGACACTAGCTCAGCTGAAATGTATGAATTAATAGTGTCAGAAGTAAAGAAACAATAGCAGAAAGGTATAGAGGAAATCAGAGCAGAATCAATTTCTGAAATAAAAAAAGAAATCTCTGAATTCATAGCATCTGAAGTAAAGAATCAAATACAGAAACATATGGAGGAAACCCAATCAAAAAAAAATTCTGCAGTAAAAGAATTAATAACTG
Source organism: Ctenomys sociabilis (assembly GCA_004027165.1). NCBI lineage: Eukaryota > Metazoa > Chordata > Mammalia > Rodentia > Ctenomyidae > Ctenomys > Ctenomys sociabilis. The sequence goes on along the minus strand of PVKA01042847.1, from coordinate 2,400 downwards.
CTTCCAAAGAAGACATTGATAAAAAAGTAGAGGAGATCAGAAAAATGACGGATTCCTTGAATGAGCAATACAGGAAGGAAATAGATCGTATGAAGCAGAGTCAAAGAGATATAGAGGAACTTAAAATCTCAATCATAAGCCTGCAAAACCATTTGGGTGAAAGGGAAGACAGAGTTTCAGATTTTTGAAAATGCTGGTGCAGCTAGTGAAAAGGTAAGAAAGGATCTCTTAAAAACAACTAGGATGCAGGGAAAAAATAATTCAACACCTGCAAAACGATGCAAAAATGAACAATGTGAGACTAATAGACATCAATGAGAAGGATGGAGTCAATACAAATGGTATAAAAAGAATATGGGCAGAAGTAATAGCAGAAAACTTCCCAAATATGAGGAAACAATGACATTCAGGTAACCGAAGCATACAGAAAGTCACTGAAAGCCGCTAGAGAAAAGAAGCAGATCACATTCAAAGGAAAACCCATCAGAATTATGGCCAGCTTCTCTTCACAAACCATGAAGTCAAGAAGAGCATGGATCAGAGTACTTCAAGTCCTCTATGAAAACAAATTCTAGCCCAGGCTACTATATCCTGCCAAACACTCTTTCAAGTTTAATGGAGAAGTGAAATACTTCCATGAAAAAGAACAACTAAAGAATTTCATGATGACAAAGCCAACACTACACAGACTACAGAAAGATGTTCTAGAGAGGGACCAAAATGATCAGAACTCCACCAATGAGAACAGAAGGAACCCACTAAATAGAGCAAACAATTAAAAACAGGACAAAAATGAGTAAACAACAGCCAGTAAATAACATGTCAATTGTAAGTTAGCACATCTCAATTATAGCCATCAACGTAAATGGACTCAATTCACCAATTAAGAGAAATAGACTGGCACAGTGGATTAGGAAACAAAATCCAACAATATGCTGTATACAAGAAACACACTTAACTCAAAAGGACATGCATAGGCTCAAAGTCAAAGGATGGAAAACAATACTTCATGCCCCAGCACCTCACAAAAAAGCAGGGGTAGCAATCCTGTTTTCAGACAGTCAACTTAAAACCAAGAATAATCAAATGAAATAAAGAAGGTCACTATATATTGGTTAGGGGAGAAATTTAACAGGAAGAATTAACAATCATAAATGTATACACACCAAACACGGGAACACCCAACTATAAAAGACAAATGTTTTTTAAACATTTTTTAAATTTTGTACTTATTATTTTTAAAGAGTAAAAAATAGTGATAGAAAAAAAAAACAGCATTATACATGATACAAGATTTCACTAAACAAAGTAATAGTAATCTAACAGTGGTTGCTGTATTACATGGGGCTATGTGCAAATTAGTTTTTCAGATGACCAGATATAAATGTTCAAGTTTTGTTTAAAAAAAAACAATAACTAAGGAGTTATAAGAATTCAAGAGAGAAAAAAAACAGAGTAAAAACAAAAATGGTAAGCATTAACTGCTCCTTTTTTAATATTCATATAATTAGAATTTTCAAAGTAGAAAGGAGTAGGCAATAAATATTTAAAGATTTAAAATTTCTGAATTTAGTTCAACCTGTAATGCCACATTTCCAAAATGAACCTTTTGCACAAGAAATTTAAATAAAATCATACCAAGATACATAAAAATGAAATTGTCCAAAATTTACTATGAAGAAAAAAATGATTAAAGCATATACATAAAAAATATTAGCTGTGGAAGAACAAAATTAAAAAGCATCTTATTCTACATTAGAAAGAAAAAGAAAAGGACCAAGTGTGTAAGAAACTAGACTAATTAAAGAACTAAAAGAAAAAAAGATCTATTCTCTTTGAATTTTATACTTAGCAAACATACCTTTGAAAACTAAAAGTAAAATATTTTTTGTTATATAAATTTGAAATTTTTTAATACCTCCAGATGTAGTATATAGGAAATACCAAAGAGCATAATTCAAAAGGCACAAGAAGTTGCATTGCACTCCTGGATGAACAATAAAGAACTCTCAAAGTGATAGTTATGCAGGACTACATAAAATATATTAGATGAACCCTTATTTAAACGGTCATTGAAGACTTCTATGAAACAGTACCAATCTTATGTCAGGTTATACATGTATTTTTTTCCATATATATATATATATATATATATATATATATGTGTGTGTGTGTGTGTGTGTGTGTGTGTGTGTGTGTGTGTGTATAAAAGACAGGGAAGAAGTAATACAAAGTCAACAGAAAATAGAAATATACTTTTTAAAGTTTCTAATACTAGGAGAAGATATCAAACAATGTCTTCTAGATAAATTGTAATTCAAAGATATAGTATAGGGCCGGGGATGTAGCTCAGTGGCGCAGCGCCTGCCTAGCAAGCGCGAGGTCCAGAGTTCGATTCTC
>PVKA01042846.1:0-17140 GCA_004027165.1 Ctenomys sociabilis | reverse complement strand
TACTACAAAGCCACTGTGATAAAATCAACATGGTATTGGCAACAAAATAGACCTGAGGATCAGTGGAATAGATTAGAAGATGCAGAGGCATCTACGAAAACACTCAGCCATCTTATCTTCGACAAAGGGGCTACACAAGCTCACTGGAAGAAAGATAGCCTCTTTAACAAATGGTGCTGGAAAACATGGCTTTCTACATACCAAAAACTAAAACTTGACCCAGCTCTATCACCATGCACTAAGTTAAAGTCAAAATGGATTAAAGATCTAAACGTTAAAACAGAAACGCTCAATCTCCTGGAAGAAAAAGTAGGAGGAACTCTTGAAGACATAGGGGTAGGTAAAGAGTTCATGAACAAACATATATTCACACGGGAAGCACTTGAAAGAATCAACAACTGGGATCAACTCTTCTTAAGTAGCTTCTTCATATCAAAAGAAATTGTGAACAGAGTGAAAACACAACCCACAAATTTTGAAAAAATCCTAACTAATAAGCAATCAGACAGAGGACTACTGCCTAGAATATATAAAGAACTAAGATATATCAGGGCCCTCAAATTTAAAGACCCAATTTAGAAATGGGCATCTGAGATGAATACACATTTCTCAGAGGACAAAATTAAAGAAGCAAATAAATATATGAAAACATGCTCCACATCGCTAGCCATTCGTGAAATGCAAATAAAAACAACACTGAGATACCATCTCACTCCAGAAAGAATGGCTATCATAAGGAAATCAACCAACAACAAATGTTGGCGAGGTTGTGGGGAAAAGGGAACACTTCTCCACTGCTGGTGGGAATGTAGACTGGTACAACCATTGTGGAGGTCAGTGTGGAGGCTCCTCAAAAGAGTAGGACTAGAAATCCCATTCAAGCCAGCTATCCCCCTACTGGGAATTTTCCCAAAGGATTTGGATACATTGTATCATAGAGACATATGTGTACCTATGTTTATAACAGCACAATGTGTGATAGCAAAATCTTGGAAGCAACCAAGATGTCCATCACATGAGGAATGGTTGAAAAAGATGTGGTATTTCTATATAATGGAGTATTACTCAGCTATTAAGAATAAGTTTGAAGCATTTATACTGAAGTGGATGACACTTGAAGATATATTCATAAGTGAAATAAACCAGACACACATGTGTAAATATCATATAGTCTCCCTAGTACAACAAGCAAAAATCAGAAATACAAAAGGAAACATACAACAACAATTAAAATCAATTGATTCAGATAAAGCAAAGTGAATAGCATATGCTGCCGGATACTAATCAGCTTTTCTTCTGGATGGTAAATAACCTAAGCTCAGAAATCAGAGTTTGAGAAATAAAAGAGCCACAAGGCCAGCCAACATTTTGGCTCTATCTTTTCAATGTCAGTGAAGACTCAGGGCATAGGAGAACCTGTACTGCAACGTCATGAAAAATTTGGAGTTGAGCTCCAAGTTTTCTGAACAAGGAGATTATGGAGCCACAGAGGAAAGAGACTGAAGTTCTATAGTGTTCCTGGGGAGAGTCACTTGGAGAGAAAACTTTCTCTCAGGCTCTCACAGAGCAAAATGGTCAAGTTTTGGCAGTGATTCATCCACATGGATGACACAGATCTACAGAATAATGTACAGGACTACAGGATAAACCCTGAGGGGACTTCACTGACCACATAAGAAACATAAAGTACATGTGTTGGTATATAGGTCTTGCTCTATCTAGGTCTTAACCATCCAACAGAAAAGTATAAAAATGAAGTATACTTCGCGGGGCCATAACATTAAGCTGAGCTGTAAATGGCTATGGTCGACAACTTCTTTGAATAACTCACTATTATTGTGGAGTGCTGGACTGTGTTGGATTGTGTAGTCAAGTTCAAGCGCCTAAGTTAGTTGAATGACAATGGAGTGCCCACCTTTGAGAGGTGTAGACAAAGGAAGGGGTTTAGAAAGGAAGAATCATGATGTGTGTGTGTAGACAGTACAGTTGGGATAGATAACTCTGTGCTTCTACATAATCCTATGAGAGGCAAGATTTGCACTAGTGGTGGTTGGACAGGATATTATGTCAGCTTCTAGTACTATGGTCATCCACTAGGAAAATAATTATTGAATTTTTTATATAATTCAGGTATAAAAATAAGTAAACAGCTACACTCTTAATTTACTGATAAGTGACATTTGCTATAACAATGTCCATAAATATAATATCATGTATGTACCTTGTATGATACCAAAACAGTATGAAAACAGTTTGCAGTGTATTAATTTATTGAATCTGTCTTGTTAAGATGTCATAAAACTCTCTGATTAATATTTGTACCTCCATAAAATTAAAAATAAATCAAAAAAACAAAAACAAAACAACAACAACAAAAAAGTATAAATAAGTGCTTAAAAACCTTTCAGCTTCTCTGTGCATATGTGCATGTTTGTATGTGTATGTTTATGCATGTCTTTGTGTGTGCTTATCAATGTAAATTTCTTTTTGTAGCTCAATGACAAAAATCTGAAGGCTGATGACCCCACTGAAGTCTTAATCTGAGAAGCCTAAGCTAGAGATCATTAATTCCAGTTACAGTTGCAAAGGAAGGCAGATCAAAGCTTAGAAAGGAAAGAAGAACAGTTCAAACAGAGAACAGGAAAAATAGAGAAAGAGATAGCGACCATGGAATTCTGCTTAAGAGTTTCTCCTGAAGATACTGTATTGCTGTGAACTTGTTTCACACGCTTGATAGCATTTACAATAAATGGGACAATAGAGAGGACATAAAACAAAGGAATCCCAAAATTTTGAGAACCTTTAATTCAGGTAAAATGATGGGGAAGGGGTGTACAAGACCCAGGATTTCAGTATCTGCTCCCCTTGTTCAGAATCATCTCCTCTTATCCTACCTTACCACAATGAAATTGAGTAAACTAAACTGCATTCACTTTTATAAAGCCCTCCAACCATTGTGAAGTGTGTCTGCTCCCATATTGCCTTGCATTTGAAGTTTATATCAATTATCTGTTTCCCTACAGGAGCCATTTAACCTGCTGTGACTAAGATTTCCAAATTGAAGTGGATGGAGATACCTCACAATTCATTTCCAATTTTGATTTCTCATGTTTTATGTGGAGACAATTAATTTGAAAAAACATTTGGATAGGAATAATGTGGTGGCAAGTTGGAGGTAGAAACCTATGCAGCGAAGATGATAGGATAGCTCAGAGTTCAAAATGGGCTGACAAAACATTTTCCAAGATTTGTCTGAATAGTAGTTCAATAGTACACTAGCAGCCTTCCAAACTGTTTCCGCACTTGTAGTTTTGTACAAACTTTTAAATTTAGACCCTCTGTAACTTCGGTGTTATACATAATATTAGCTATATATTCTAATACAATGGTTAATGGAGTGTGACAACTTGAATGAGAAATGCACCAACTAAATTGGTCCAGTATAGTTCTGGAGTGAAAAATCCCACTCTAAGGAGGAGTGTCTTCAGAATGGTACAAAAGGAAACACAAAAAAGCTTCAGTTCTGTTTCTTCAGGAGAACTCCAGTCTTCACCTTCACCGTGCATGTTGTCTCCTGATGTTCAGGGAAGACACTTCATTTTTCAGCACAAACATTTTATTGTATTGTATTTTACTTTTTTTGTTTGTTCTTAGGCAAGGGTCCAAGGGTGTTCAGGGTTGCACTACTAGATTGGATTCTTAGTGATCCTTGTGTTTACAGCCTTCCAAGAGCTGCAACTGCAGGCTCCCACCACCACACCCAGTCTCAATCATTGGCTCAGCTCGCCCTGGGGGCGGGACTTGCAAGGCAGGCCCGGGAATCAAACCCCTGTCCCCTGAGCCTGCTTGCAAGCCCTTTACTCCACTAAGCTATTTGGCTAGCCCTAGTGCAGACATTTTAGCCTTCTATTTAAAACCCTGACACAGACTCACAAGGGGCAGGCCTTATCCTGGATCATCTGTATCTCCAAAATAAGACGGATCTTTTACACTTTATCATTTTCTCTGTAGATGGCCATAGTAGACCAATCTTGTATATTTTTAGATATTTGTACATATTGTATTAAATCTGCTTTTCTAGTAATCACTGACAGATATACTTGGACAAGGTAACTTGGTGATCAGTTAATAGAATCTGATTCCAAATCCAGCATCTTCCAGTGACAAACTCTTTGCATTTCACTACTATATCATGCTAAGTCTGTATTTTGAAGCCTACTGTAGGATCTATTTTATGTTGAGAATCTGTCCTGATTATTTCACTATTCAAATTTTTAAAGCATGTACTTACAATGGGGATATGTAGTGACTAGTATAATATGAATCATCGAGGGTAAAGAGTCAGAATATATGCACTTCAATGTCAGTCATATCTATTACTTTGGAGAGCTCTGCTGAGCTGCATAAACCCCTGAGTCATAGTTTCTTTATCTTTAAAGACATGAAAAGCCATTTTTAAAACTTGTTCTATGTGCCTCAGGAATATAACAGAGATAAAACAAATTAATATGAGAATACTTTGTAAAGCATAAAGGAGTGAATAAATGAACAACATATCATGTAATTTATTCTTGAATTTGCCCATTGCCTGCCATGGGAGAGGGACTTTATAAAATGGTGATGTGAAACTATTAAAAAGTTTTATTATGCATTTTACATCTATGTTAAAAAACAATGAAAGCCATACTAGTTGTGTAAAATTGAAAAACAGCTGCATTACAAATGTCCAAGTGGGAAATGTGGTTGTTGAGAAGAGTTGCTGGATAGGCTGTAGTGCTCTGCAATTAAAAGCATAAACACAGAGAAAGGCAGAAAAACCCCAAATGGGATGATTGGGATCTAATGACTCTGATGGCCTATGACAGAGGCAGTTTGATAAAAGCCAAGCAAGATAAAAGATCATAACATCAAAGCAGGCACTGTTTATTCTTGAAGAAGAGGTGCATGGTGTTTTGATCACAAAAGATGTGGCTTCTGTGATAGGGAAAAATAAATCTATAAAGGCATTTAAGCCAACTGGGTTGATGCAGGACAAGAAAGAACAAGTTAGCAAGTTTTATTGAAAGAGGTTTTGGAAAGAAAATCAGTGTTTTCATCACCAAGTAGGCACTGCTTTTCCCTCTCTGCAAATTCTGCTTGGTGTTAGGCAAGTGAGGAAACCCCAACCACCACTTTGGAAGGAGACCAAAGAGCATCCAAACACTTGAGCTAATGTCATTGCTTGATTAGACTGAATTTTCAAAAATCAAGAAACTGGAGCCAAATTAGATCACATTATTTGAAAATAACCTTTGAAAGTAGTATTTGGAATACACAAAACATGAAGTATTTAAAAAGTTTTGATGCACAATGCTTAGAGATTAAAACTTTAGACCAAAGTGGGTACCAAAAAACTTATTTACATCTTCATGTGTAGGAAAAAAAGTGTGATGTTAGCAACAGTTCTATTGGAGCCTTGTGAAATGTGGTCATTGATACAGAATATGACATTGGTGGTTAAGGTGTCTTGCAACTTGACTGTCTTTGGGATACATGGGGGAGATTGGTAAAGTACACTTCTGGACATGTCTGAGAGGGTTGGCTGAGGGACTGTACCTGGTGCTTCACATTTTCTTTTTTGTCATTGTTCCATGAGCTGCTACTCAACTTGTCTAGTACCCACTACTCATGCAATGATGTTCCTGCCTTGAAATTAACTAATTTTGAACCCTACCCTCTAAAACTTAAAATTTGTCTTCTTTAAATTCTCTGTGTCCCAGTGAAGAGAAAACTGACCAATACACTTGTCTCAGTTACTTTTTACTCGTTACTGTGACAAAATACCCAGTACCCAAAATGAAGAAAGGAAATGTTTATTTCGCTCACCATTAGTGAAGGTTTCAGCCCATTTGGCTAGCTACAGGGCAGAATTGTGGAGAGCAGAGGAAGGAGCAGCAAGCCTCTCTTCCTTGCATGCTTCTGTGAAGACTAGAGCTCCACCTCAAAGATCAAAGCTCCCCTGAAGTGGCATGGCTGTGGTGAAGCTGTGGTGTGGTGAAGACCAGAATTCCTCCAAGGAAGAAAGGCCTAGAAGGCTTTCCCAACCCCTTCATATACCCATTTTGTGCTGAGTCACTCTAGGGCAGGCCCTCTCTGCCCTTGGGCATAGAATACCAAGTGTATCTAGTCAAATTTCTCACATCTTCAGTTGACACAATGTATTAATCACCATTGATCTAAAAGAAAAATGTGCACAAAGGCATTGTTTTCAATCACAGTCATAATGAAGCCTATAAACAACCCTGACTACTAATATAAGGAATTTTAACAGTCTACAACATAGATCATTATCATCTTTCCAATATAAAATTTGTGAAACTATTTTGTGTATACTAGGTCTGTTTATCAAAGCAACACAAAGAGATGGAGGTGGCTCTTGTTTTATAAATGAGAGAAAATGTTGGGCCAAAGAACATTGTGATTTCCCAATTTTATTATAGAATTCTGTAAATAGCAGTAGCATAAGTCAAAAATTTGTCTTTTGTTCTAAGATAATGGATTTTTGGTTTGTTGCTTCTATGTGATCTATTTTCTAAAGTAGAAGTACAACTACTTACAGAGAAAGGAACATTCAGGCGGTGTGTGGAAAAGGTGCAGGGTTGAGATATGCTGACCCCAAATGTTAGCCTTGAGTCATTCCTTCAGCCAGTGGTTGACTTAGATAAGTTATGCACTTTCTCTGTAAAAGTGTCAATTTAACATGATGTTCTTGCCCCGAGCAGTTCAAGTCCATGGTTCCAGGGGGAAACTTATTTGAATCACACACACATAAACTCGCAATTCTGAAACAGACCTTAGTGATGAGAAAAATGGCCTTGATTTCCAGCCTTAAAGTTAAAATGGTGCAGAACTGCTGGTTCCAGGCTTATGATATAATAAAAACTGACAGTCCTCCAGAATTCAACCCTCCAGCACTCAGAAATGCTGTATAAAATTTAACAAAAAGCATACTACATGGTACCTGAACTAAAGGAATAAAGAAAGAGGAAAGATAGGGAGAAAGAAACTTCAGGTGTCTCAAACCAAGAGAAAAATGGAAAACCCAGCAAGCTGGAATCTACCTGAAGCCATTGTTTGTGAAGTGGGGCTGGGGTCCACAAAGAAGCTTGTTTTTCTCCTTCATGATGAGATCAAGTTTCATTGCTTATTTTGGGGACAGGAAAACTAATCCACCAGAAATAAAAGCAAAATATTTAAGTGACTGTACTTTTAGTAAAACGTGGACCAAAATCTGTTCTGTACTCCAGAGAGATGATTAAAAATGACAAAATAAACAAAAATGAGAAGAAATAAAGAAGGAAAGCAGGCAGGTGGAAAGCACTCAAGGAAAACACCATTATTTGATTCTGCTTTCTCCTTCAGTCAAATAAAAAGGATTTTAAGTAAACATTATCTGATGCAAACATATAAAAGTTAGCCTTAAGATTTGTAATTTACTGTTGTGTCTGGTTTTAGAATTCAAAACAAGAAATAGGAAAGCAACAAAGCAAGAAAGACAAAGACTGAAAGAAAGAGCACATGGGGTAAATATATTGAGTATTAACTGGTGGATTTGGTCTTTACTTATTAAGAATAAGAAACCATAAAATTTTCTCTGCCACGGTTCAGAAAAACTGATATGATATTATATTAAATCACTAATTATCGTTGTTGATTTAGACTTAGAAATGGACTGTTTCATCCAAAATAGGCTGTCAAATTATGTCGCTTAAGTTTTAAGCAACCAGTAATTTAAAAAAGTTAGACTTATTGTGAAACAGACAGCTTACAGTTATTTGTATTACCTCTAGTATTCATACTGATGCTATAAAATAATTACTGCTGTTATTCCATTTCATGAGGAAGCTCTGAGGCTTTAGAGAAATTGATGGTATTATTCATATTTACAGAGCTAGGAAGAGAGTTCAGGCTAAACTTGACTTGTATTTTTCAATAAGAAAACTGTATGAGTTGGGGAAGCTGAAATATTTAGAGATTTGAGAATAGATGATCTATTTAAAGCATGCAGCGACATGGAGATGAACAGGGGCAAGATATTGGGAAGGGAAGGCAGAAATTCAATGTAAGGTATATAATTAAGCCAAATGTCCCTAAGGTGACTGAAACTTAATTGTGACAGGGAAATTCTAGGTCACAGAGAAGAATGTCCAGTTCAGAGGCTTAAACCAGATATTTTTTGGAGAGGAGAAATTTTATCACAAAATCCTTTTGGTTATCAGTTGGGAGCTAATGGAGTGCATTGGGTAGATAAACAGGAGGACTTTCTGTCTTGTTGTCCAAGCAGACATTGGTGGCCAAAGCGCTGATAGTTAAGGAAATGCAGGCTAAAGACATAAAGTTCTACACCCAGATATATCAATGAATTACAGGTAGAATAAAGAAATGATTTTTAAATGTCTACACCTAAAGAAACTTTACATAGTGAGAACGTCAGCATCATTTTCTGGAGAGTACTAGGAAATACTCTGTGCACTTCGGTTGAGTAACAGGTAACTTTATTCTTTCGTTCTCATCCTAACTCCGCACAGTAGGGTAGGGAGACACGTGACTTCTAGGACACAGAGTCATTAACAGCTTAGGTTTCACTCACATATGTCCTCTCTAGTTCTTTATAGTCTCAGAGTCCGAGTCCATGTATGTAGCTAACCTGTGAGCCAAGAGTGGATGAGGAATCGTGCAGCAATTTTTATCGACATTTTAACAATATCAGCAATATTCAATCACAAGGCTTCATATTATTGTCAAGAAGCATTAAAAGTGATGTATATTGTTTTACTTGAACAAAGGTACAGGTCATTATTATGCATCTCAAAAAATACCAAAAAAAAAAAAAAAAAAAAAAAAAAAAAAAAAAAAAAAAAAAAAAAAAAAAAAAAAAAAAAAAAAAAAAAAAAAAAAAAAAAAAAAAAAAGAAACTGAAAGAAAACCCTTTGCCCTGTAAAAAAATCCTCATCTTATAAAATTAATTTTATTGAGAAAAATTGCAATGAGGCAGTTTCAAAACAGGTTGATAGGAGAGTTACAACAATTAATACATTACATATTGTTGTCTTTGTAGTAGTCATTCATAGCACAAGATGCAGACATGATATCCTGTCCAAACACTATCAGTATAAATTTTTCTTCTTATTGAATTAAGAGAAAGTAGCTATATATCTATCCTATTTTGTATATACAGATACAAAATGATCCTTCATTTATATCTTTTTTTTTGTTTAGTTTTGTCAGAGATGGGTATTCTATTACGATCCAAATATTGTAGATGCATGAATTCAGCAAAATATTCCAATATAGTCCAGTAGTCCACAATAGTAGTGGGTTATCTGCAGGACTGGCAATGTCCAAAGCTGTTTATTTGAGCCTTCCACAGCTCAGCAAATTAACATGGCTTCACTTTTCATACCTCATTTCTACACTTTTCTGTTAGATGGTTAAGACCAAGATAAAGCAAGACCTGTATAAGAAGAAAGAATCAGGCACTCAGCTATCAAATAATGATGAGGCTTTTGATAGCCAGTTTTTTGTTGCTATGATAAAGCAGATAAGATAAATCAATTTAGGCAGAGGACAGGCTGCTGAGTATGGTGGCTCCTGCTTGTAATTCATCTAATTGAGAAGGGCAGTCAAGAGGATAGCAAGTTTGTGGCTTAAGACAAGAGTGGTTAACATAATGAGATATGGCCTGAAAGTAAAATAAGCATAATAAAAGCTCTGACAACGTAGGTCAGTGTTCCCTGTGATTGATTCCAAAGCAACACAAAAACACACACATGCAAAGAAGTGCATTTGTTTATTTTAAAGAGAAAAATACAATAGTAATGGTACAGAATTTCAAAACAAGTTGTCAGGAAATTAATAATGATTACCATATTGCAGATTGTTATCTTCAAAGTAGTTACTCAAATTAGCAAATATAGGCATGCAAAACTGATTGAACAATATAGTCACTAATTGTTTCATTCAATGAACTAATAGAAATCAGTAGTACAATTGTTATCTATGATATATACATTTCATATTTCCTTCCTCCTTTTCTCCTTTCCTCTATCTGAGTTGCTCTCTCCTTTGAGCAGTTTCTGTCCCTTTCACAATATCTGTTGTACCTTTTGAATCTTAACTTCTCTATTACTTTCTCACACGAGGGAGCCAATACAATGTTCACAATGGAGGGGCTGTATCAGTACCATGCCTGCCTGGGAAGAGTTGATTTTGTTTCACAGCCATGATGGACTGTTCTCTTTATTTTGGGTCTATGGCAGCACAGTGCATCACAGTAGCAGCATGTAGCAGTGAAGAGGACTACTCACCACATGACTGGGGAAGAAAGAGAAGCTAGGTTGACTTCAAGTCCACTGTATTGCTTCACATAGTGCTAGCAGCACCTACCTCTTCAGGAGTCTACCATGAGTTAATAGAACCAATCCTAAACATTAAACCTTCTGGAAGATCAAATAGGTCAAACACTTGACCATATGAATATAGAAAGGATTTTCTGAACAGAACCTCAATTGCAGGAGAAATAACAGCAAGAATCAACAAATGGGATTATATCAGACTACAGGTCTTCTGTACAATGAATAATCAATCAGGAGAGTGAAAAAATAACCTAAAGATGGGAAAAGATTTTGTGAGCTACTCCTGAGACAGAGGACTAATATCTAGAATATATAAAAAACCCAAAAACTTACATGGGCAAGAGAAATGAACAGACACTTCACAGTGGAAGAAATAAAGAGGGCAATAAATATATGCAAAACTGTTCAACAATGTTTAAAATATTTAAGAAATGTTCAGTGGACATGGGCACTAGTGAAATGCAAATTAAAGGAACACTAAGATTCTGTCTTACTCACAAAGAATGGCAGTCATTAGGAAAGCAAACAATAACAAATGCTAATATGGCTGTGGTGAAAAAGAAAGCCTCCTTTATTGTTCGTAGGAATGCAAATTAGTAGAGCTATTATGGAAAGCAGCATGGAGAATTCCCAAAGAACTGAAATTGGATATTCCATGGGACCCAGCTATCCCCTTGAGAGGTGTCTTCTTCAAAGAACTTAAATTATCATACTGCAGTGATACCTGCATGCCAATGCTTATGGCAGCATGGTTCATAATAGCTAAATCTTGGAAGCAGGCTATATGCCCATGAAGAGATGATTGGACAAACAAAATGTGACATCAATACATAATGGAATACTACTTAGGTATAATCAATGACATCAGTGAGACATTTTTAGAAAATGGATGTACCTGAAAAATATGTTGCATAAAATAAACCAGACACGAATTTAACAAAAAGAACCAAGCCTTTAACACTTGGACCTTTAGGGTGTTCAAATCCAAACTACGGCAATATCTTACTATGTTTCTTTCCTTCTTTTTTATTTTTTTGCATTTTAGGGAAAGGTCTACAGGGTGTTTATGGTCTCACAACTAGATCAGGCTCATAGTGATCCTCCTGTTTACAGCCTTCCAAGAGCTGGGATTATAGGCAAGCACCACCACACCCAATCTCAATTGCCATCTCTGTGGGTCCCAGGGGTGGGGTCGGCATGGCAGAGCCGGGGGTAGAACCCCCAGCCCCTACACCTGCTTGCAGGTGCTTTAATCCACTGAGTTATTTGACCGGCCCCATACTCTGCTTCTCTGTTTGCACTCACTACCTGTATGCGTCTATGTACCTGCAAATCTACATATATATATATATATTTTTTTCCCCCTCCCAAAACCTGGCAATTGCAAGCTAAAAGAATAGACTTATAAGAAGCAATTTTTCACTGAGACTTACCGTTTTAAAAACTGACATTAGAAACAAACATGTATTTATATTTCACCAGATTGCTTTCCCTTGAGATAAGAAAAGTGGCAGAGACAACTTATAGAATTGAATTTGCGTTAATCTGCTCAGCAAATTAAGCTACAGTGTTTTATAAAGAATTTATTTTCTGTATTACTTAACAATTTAATTTGATATTTAAACTCTAGAAATCAGAAAAACACATTGCACGCATTTGTTTTCTCTGAACTTTAAAGAGCAATTAAAATATGTTAGGCTGAATATTTGTTAATGTGAGTAGTTATGCAAAAATTTTAGAAATTTCTCTACAAAATAGCAGAGACACATTTCTCTGTACTGAAAATTTCCCTCCTTGGCAGGTCATTTCACATTGTGCAGAATGTATTTTGACTGTTACTATCAGACTCACCTTGTTGTGCTGAAAGCCTCATGCTTGGGTATAAAAATATCTGAATTTCAATAAAGTAAAGTATTGACGTCAGATTATTTTTGGAAGTTAGGGGCATAGTGAAAAAATATACACAAGTAATAAAAAGATTCTCACAATCTTAGACATGTAAAATTAATGTTAAAGAGCAAGAGACAAATGGAGTATATATTTCTTAGAAAAAAAATCACAAGATATAAAACTTTTTTGTAGCTAAGTATGAACTATTATTCATATTGCTCTCCATATATATATATATATATATATATATGTACATATTTATTTCTGAAGTACATAACAAATAATAACCTACTTTATACCTCAGGAAATTGTTTTCTTCTTTTTTAAAAGAGGAGGCAATTTGGAGAATATATATATATATTTTTTCCCATTTCTTTTTTCCTTTTTAAATATTTCTATTTTTTAAAGACAGTACAAAATAGTATTAAAACATAAAAAGTTACAAGGGATAAAGAATTTCACTTAACAAAATATGAATTTCACAGTATTTGTTGTGAAGTAGCATTGTCTCCCAACTAGTTCATACAACTAGATACATGCATATAAAATTGGAAGAAGAAACAAAAAATATATAAGGAACTAAGAAGAGAGAAAGGTCAAGGAATTAAAACTAAAAGGAGAGACAAAACAAATTAAGAGTTAACTGCCCCACCTAGCCTATAAATGAGGACATGTTATTTTCACAGCCATGTTTAATGTTTTGTAGTCTGGTCCAGGATAAGGGAAATACCTGAAGTCTCACTGAGTAGCTGGTACTGCACCCTGATTTGATACAGCTGGGAAACAAGATTGTAGCTGAGTTCTTTGAGTTCTTTTTATTGAGATGACTCAGGCTAGTGGTGCTCAATCAGGATCAATTTTTGTCCTCAAGGAAAATTTTATGGAGATATTTTTGGTTACTAGGCTTGCAGAGGACTCTTTCTAGTTCACATTGATTGATTCATGTGTGCTTCTGAACAGCCTATGCACAAAAGAGTTCCCCCAAAAATTATCTATTCACAGATATCAGCACTGTCAAGACTGAAGACATTGTCTTTTAAGAAGAGTTTTAAATACATGCAATGTATGAAAATAATCCTTTTTTAAAATATTGAAGTTTAAAGTCAGGGTGGAATATTCATTTGTTAGCTTTTCTGTTCTGACAGTCCATCATTGTTTAACAATGATCCATTTCTCTCTTGCTCTAATTTCTCCTACACAGAACAATTTACCTATTGCTTATTTGCCTTTGCTTTAGCTCTGTGTACTTTGGACTCTCAGTTACTGTATACTGCCCTTACTTGACCCTGCTGGAACAAACCCTTTATTCATATAACTATGCTGGTTCATATATTTCTCACTGTCTTTAAAAAGCAGGGTAGGTGCAAAAGCAGGTGAGTGAAGGTTTTGTATGATGAGCACGGCCTTCCACTTATTGAGGCTTTCTCTCCAGAATTCTTTCAGCTTATCTTAGTCCATCAAGCAGCCACAGTCCTGGGTGGACTAGGCAAATAGCAGATATGCTATGTGGTCATGCCTACCCTTCTGGTTTAGTTTTTTGCTTCTTGCTGTGTTTCCTATTGTTTCATCACTTGGTTTCACGTGCCTCAGCAGGATTTCTGATTTGGTTGGCTGTGTAACCCTTGAGTTTATTTATGAATGATGAACTAGCATTAATGTTTCCTATATTAACATTGGGTTGTACAGTTAGGTAAATAATGAAGCTGGGAGTAACAAGAGTAACATCTAAAACTAATCCCTAGGGGCTGGCCAAAGAGCTCAATTGATTAAAGCACCTGCTTAGGCAGATACAGGGGCCAGGAGTTCAATTCCCAGGCCTGCTGTGCCAGCCCCACCACTGGGCATGCTATGGCAGTGATTGGGAGGTAAACACGAGGATCACTACAAGTTTGATCTACACAGTAAGACCCTATAGACTCTGTCCTAAAATTAGAAAAAAAAATAAATGAAATTAATGCTTGTGTTCTGTTTCAGAAAACTCTTGAAATTTTCTCTTTTTAAAGAACTTGGAAATCATCTTCATTGTTTCTATATATTATAGCAGTTTTATAGTGACTCAAGTATTTCATGTAAGAACCTTTGAAACATTTTGTAAGGCAATTAGAAATGTAGGGAGAAAAAGCTATATAAACATACTATTTGTTTAAAAATATTACACAGACAAACTCCGATTTGCACTATATAGAAAATCTCACCCAAAGAGTGATAAACATTATGAGTTGAAGCATTATCATTTCATGAGATAACTAATGAGAAACAAAATAGGAATTTTAAAATCAGACAATGTTGACTTCATTTCATATTCCAGGCACCATCCTCTGCCTTTATAATCCAGGATAAGTAATTTAATAGCTTCTACAGTTGTGAAACTGAAAAGGTAATGCTGAATCTGTAGTGTAAAGAACATAGAATTACATGCATGTATAGAAACATGCCATAATGTGCATGTGTATATTCCTGTACTTAGAAGTATCTCCCAGTGCAGTATAGATACCTGAAAAAGAATGGTGTTACATTTTTCTTCTATAGCTGATATAGAAGCAAGACAGAAAAAACTTTGGGTTAAAAGTAAGAACTAAGAAGAACCTGAATTTAGTCTTGCATTTTGCTTCCTCACTAGAAATGCACCTAAAAATTCAATAAACTTCTCTGAGACACAATTTTCTTTTCTTTTTCTTTTTTTTTTTTCGAGGCACAATTTCTAAGCAACAAATATTGCTTCTGAAATTTTAGTGGTTTTTGACTATTGTAGCTTTTAAGATGATTTATGATCAGGGTTTTCAAATTGAATTCACTTAGAAAGGTTTTATGCAAAAGATACAATTCATGGAATTCTCTCATAAAAGACAGTTTACAAAGGCTTTTTCATTAGTTCTACTGGTTCTTATTTGGAAATCTTTGTGTAGATTTGTAGAAATGACCTCAAGGATATTTGAGTACTAAATGCTATAAGAAGCAAATCTTAGGTCAAATTTTGATTGATTGTGACAAAAAAAATAATAGTCTGCCTTTTGTTCATGTCCCGAAGCATGTTGCTGGAAGCTCATGATAAGGGTGGCGCACTGAGTGACCTGGTGCAGAAATTTCAAGGCAGCCCAACATTCAGGCTGTGTAAGGAGTACTGCTAACTGCATTTAGCTGGAATTATCATAAGTATTTTTGGCAAAAGATAGGGGTAAAAACTAAAAACCTAAACTCTGACATATAAGAAACCACGTGTGAAGCTAGGGTAAGAGCAGCTGGTTTCTGAAGAAACCTGTCATTCTAAAGAAACCTAGTGCCTTTCTCCACTGGTCAGGAGCCCAGGTCAATACTGGGGAGCAGAGCGGACCCTCCTGTTATTTTCCACACTGCACAGGAATCCAGTGAACCACACTGAATACTCAAAGTATGGCCTCCTCCTTCACTACTGTTAAAGCTAAAATGAGCTACTTAGGAAGGCCCCAGACCAAGGGGTAAATGGGTACGGCTGGACACCATACTCATAAGTGAAAGGTTCAAACTTCCATGTGAAAACATTGTCTTGTCTCCCTCATTTCCTTATAAGAAACTAAAAAAAAAAAAAAATCAATGGGTTATATAATCTGCAATAGATATTGTGAAATGAAAGAAACTGCTCAAAAGTAAAGAACAATGGGTATGAGGGAAAATAAAAAAGAAGGAAACAAAAAAATATACATATATTCAAAAGATAGCTAACACTGTTCTGTTACTAATTTATTTCAGACCATTGAAAACAACAGTTTATGCTTATACTGCTTGATTAATTTCACATGTATTATCTGAGGAAGTTGTCGACCATAGCCATTTACAGCTCACTTATTATTATGGCCCTGCATTGTATACCTCATTTTTATAATTTTCTGCTGGATGGTTAAGACCAAGATAAATCAAGACCTATAAAACATGTAGTTTTTCTTTCTGATGAGGTCAGTGAAGTCTCCTCAGGGTTTATCTTGTAATCCTGTACCTTATTCTGTAGATCCTTTGTCTGTATCATCCATGTGGATGAGTCATGGCCAATGCTCTCTGTGAGAGCCTGAGAAAAAGTTTTCTCTCCATGTGACTCTCCCAAGGCACACTGTAGAACTTCAGTCTCTTTCCTCTGTGGCTCCATAATCTCCTTGATCAGAAAATTTGGGGCTCAACTGAGTTTCATGATGTTGCAGTACAAGTTCTGCTATGCCCTGAGTCTTCACTGACCTTGAAAGGCTAGGGCCAAAATGTTGGCTGGCCTTGTGGCTCTTCTGTTTCTCCAATTTTGATCTGTGAACTTAGGTTGTTAAACATCCAGAAGAAAAGCTGATTAGTACCCTGCAGCATATGCCATTCACTTTGCCTTATCTGACTCAATTCTTGTGGAATCCTGGACTGCGTTGGATTGTGTCATTGAGTTCAGGCACCTAAATTGGTTGAATGACAATGGAGTTCCCATCTTTGACAGGTCTAGACAAAGGAAGGGGTATAGAAAGGAAGAATCATGATGTGTGTGTGTGTATGGACAGTACAGTTGGGATAGATACGCCATGCTTCTACATAATTCTATGAGAGGCAAGATTTGCACTAATGGTGGTTGGACAAGATATTATGTTGACTTCTAGTATTATGGACAATCACTAGGAAAACAACAAGGTAGAAAGTATTAATTATTGAATCACTGATATAATTCAGGTATAAAAATAAGATACGTAAACAGCTACATTCTCTTAATTTACTGATAAGAGACATCTGCTATAATAATGTCTGTAAGTATAATATCGTGTATGTGCCTTCTATGATACCAAAACATTATGAAAACAGCTTGAAATGTATTAATTTATCAAATCTGTCCTGTTAAGGTGTCTTAAAACTGTCTC
>PVKA01042845.1:0-17140 GCA_004027165.1 Ctenomys sociabilis | reverse complement strand
GTGGGACCGGTAATCACCTGGAAATGTTTCTCTGGCACAGTGTGCCTGGAGCTGTCACTGGGCCACAGGGGGTGGTGGGTAGGTAATCCCTGGGAAATGTATCTCAGGCACGATGGGCCTGGAGGTCTACACTCATTGACCTTTGCTGCCCAAAGAATCAGGGAAATTCCCACTCAAACAGTGGGCTTTAGGTCAGCGGATCCGGGGAGGCGTTGGTGAGTGGGTCCTGAGGTTTCAGGCCAGTCACTGGCTTGGAGGGGTTGGGGACAGGGATCTGCGTAGCGCACGTGGGAAGAAGCAAAAGGCTCTCCCTCAGACTCACCACACTCTCACTGATCTGGGAAGCCTGGAGAGTCCTGTAAATTCACTGTTGCTGGGAGAGCTTGGCGTGGGATCCAGGCTGCCGCTGGAGTCAGCCAGTGTCTCAGGCCGGTCTCTGGCTGTGCGGGCGTGGGCGGGATGGAGGAAAATGGCGGAGTTGGCCGCACTGTCTCTGGCCGGTCTCGGGGCTGGGCGGGCGCAGGCGGGATGGAGGAAGATGGTGGAGTCGGCCGTGCTCTAAAATATTAAAAAAGAAGATATGAGTAGAATGAAGATGAGCCATACAGAGAAACCTAATAACCTTTATGAATGTAAATATTAATAAGCATGAATGTAAATCTAATAAGCACAAACTAACATTAATAATATCGGAAAGAATGAAAATGAAAAGAAGAAGATTAGAGGAGAGGGAGAGAGAGCTAAAGGGGGCCAAAAAGAGAAACAAGCTACACTATATACATGTACCCACTCCCCAAGATAACTGTAAACTGCATGTTCTACAAACATGTACTAAAGATAAGTTAAACAAGCAAGAAGTGGTGAGACGAAGCACTAACACGTCAACTGTGGTCTCATCACTGTCACATATAATAGGAAACGTGATTCTGTGATTATCTTAGGATGCGCATATCTTTTTTTTTCTGTGTTCCTCCACTGTTTGAATGAAATATGTCATTGATGTTTAACCTCATAACTTTGTTCATAGACTATGAAAAGCCTTCAAGGAGTGAACCATTTTCATCTGCAATCTTTGAGGTCAATTAATCTCTGATCTTTTGTGTTTCTCAACCATGACCAGGTGGCAGGAATACCTCCACTGACTTTGAGTATTCTGGCCCTGTGTTAGGTCAAAAATGCAAGTGTTTAAGAGAATGTCTTAAAAAAAAAAAAAAAAAAAAAAAAACTATGACTACTTCATGTCTGTTTTCTTAACTGTTTCTTACTTTCCCCATCTGATCTACTTTGAAAGATCTGATCCCAAAAGAGTTATTTTCAGTTGAAAGAAACACAGGTAACAGAAGACAGATTTGAAGGGGGAAAATGTATTTCTCTTTCTCTTTCTCTTTCTCTTTCTCTTTCTCTATAATCTACTGCCAGAGTTTCCACAGCAGCTTCGTGCCTCACACAGCTGCCCAATCCTTCAGATAGGTCTCATCAAGGAATACTGGTACCTGGGATCCCATAATAACACTTTTTCACTTTGCCTGTCTGGAAAACTTAAGGCAGCAGATTTCTGCTGTTACTAAACTTGTGCCAGTTTAACATCTATTATTTCTCAGCCTTTCTAACCACCTCTGTAGTTCATTCCTTACATTAGACACCTTCTGTTTCAGGTATTCAGAATTATGTCTGTTTTTCTAGTCTTATACTGACTGGTAAACTATCTTTTTTGATTATTATAAAGTGCCAAAGTTAATATCAAATGTACATAACATAGTGTCGAGTCAATTGTCAGAAATTTGTTACTTAGTATTAAATGCATGATTTGACTATAGGGTTTGAAATATAGCTCTATCACTTACTAAAGATTTCCCCATACTGAATAGTTATTTCAAAGTTCTGTACCTCCAGTTCACAAAAGCCAAGATATGGAACCAACAAAGGTACCTGCCAATAGATGAATAGATAAAGAATGTAGCATAATGCAATATTATTCAGCCATAAATAAAAACGAAATTTTTTATTTGCAGGAAAATGGATGGATCTAGAGTTCATCAACTTACCAGACAGACTTAGAAAGACAAATATCACAAATATCTCTCCGTAATACATGAAATATCAAAAGATACCAACAAGCTACAAGGAGGAAATTATTATCCTAGAAGAAAGGGCAAGGGAAAAAAGAGGTGGAAAAAGTGAAAGGGTAGGCAGATGGATATAATCAAGATGTATAGGCACTCGGACCAAAAGAGAACAAGACAAATT
Source organism: Ctenomys sociabilis (assembly GCA_004027165.1). NCBI lineage: Eukaryota > Metazoa > Chordata > Mammalia > Rodentia > Ctenomyidae > Ctenomys > Ctenomys sociabilis. The sequence goes on along the minus strand of PVKA01042845.1, from coordinate 14,893 downwards.
GGCAATGGATGGGGGTGTGAAAGTGATCAAAGCATGCTATGAGCAAGAATAAATTTGCAGGATTGAGACCCATTAAACTATGTGTTATGGTTTGTGTCCAATTGTCCCCCAAAACCTCATGCAGTCATTAGGGCGGCTTCCGGAATTTGTAATTAATTCATGATCCAATGTGGGGGTTATGGGTCTGGGTGCTACACCCGCCCTGGGGTGTGTAGTCTGCACTACAATATAAGGAAAAGAGAGAGGCTTGCTAGCTTCCTCAACCACTGCTCCTACCTTTGCTCTTCACTATTTCCCACCGCCATATACGGCTGCCCACTGTGCCTTGCTTGCTGCCTTGGGCCAGCCAAGAATGGACTGAAACCTCTGCTAACCCTGAGCTAAATATTTAAGCAGCTGTTTTTCCTTCCTTAATTTTGATTAACAAATATTTTGTCCCAGCAAAGAGGAAAAAGTAACTGAAATAGTATATAATTAATAAATACTAATAAAAAGATGTGAAAAACTTCATGAATTATTTAAATCTTCAAAAATACTAATACTTACTGAAAAAGATATGAAATATGTAAAACATATTTTCATGTAAAACACACGAAATAGTCCCAAGAAAAATGGGTGTTAGAAACGTGAGTTCTTTTCATGAGCCTACCATTTCCAAAAAGACAACTGATAAAATTCCAGCTGAAAAGGTGGCTAAGGTCTTTAAGCACCTAGTTTGTGCTAGCTGGACTCACATGATTCTAAACCAAAACTCTCCTTTTAGGGCAGCTCCAGAGGCAAGATGCATGACCCTGAGAAAACAGACAGTGCAAAATTAGGCTCTCTTATCTCCTATAGAAACATGGACATGAATGTGGATTGTGCACCTGTGTGTTTGTGTGTATTTACAACCTCCCAGTATCCACTAGCTATGTGCATATTGATTTGGTCCAGGCTTGGTTCACTATACACCTTCTGTGAAAAGAACATGAAATCTAGAGTTAGGGGTTAGAACATAGGGAGTCTAGTTCCGGCCATACCCATATAGCCCTTCTTTGTTGAGAACAATTTAAGAGTCTCTTAATTTAATTGCACTTACCTATAAATAAGATAAATATCAACCATCAGCTTGCTATACAGTGAAATGGAAATTTTGCCTATATATAACTACAAATTTTGAGTGTGATTCAGGTCTTCTCTAATAAAAAGCAGATATGAACTGTCAGCCAGTAGAAGCCAGGAAACATGGCCCTACCTCCTTGAACATTCAAAAATAATCCAGTGGCTTTAGTTCTATGATTAGATGCCCATTAAGATACAGAAAGAGATTTTCAAAGATCTTTGTTCTGTTGGCCAAGATTGTTAACAAATTGCAGAGACTGAATGTACAAAGTGTCAGGAGTCAGAGCTCAGGTTTCTGGCCATGATGCTGTCAAACTGGGACTGTATTATGCATGAAACAGGACATCGTTTATGTGGAGTGAAACTATGGCAAAGATAACTCACTGCGAGGTGGGAAGCAGGGAGATGGTAAATCTATCGAGTGTTTTATGAGACCATTCTCAGTAAATCCTCAGGCCCACAGGAGAATTTTCAACAATGAAACTCTAGTGGGGAATTTGATTTATTGAGAAAAGTGGTGAAGGGCTGGAATCTACACCATTCACTCAGGGTACATAAGTGGATACATAAGTGGACATTTGCAGATATGCATGGAGAAGATCATGATGAAGTTATGATACATGGCAGACATGCGAAGGAGCACCACAGTGGCTAAGCTCTAAAACTGGAGATTCTACATTTTGGAGGGCCCTTGCCTTAATGTATGTGTCATTAATTGTACTACAAGAGAATCTGCAGCAGGCTCAAGTACCAGTTGACACAGGGCAGGTGCACCCACCTGTTGGCTCAGGTTCTTCATCTATAATCTGGAAGCATCACCCATCATGTCATTGCCAGACCTTTTGAGGAGACAACAGATGGAATCATGAGAGCTGAATCATTATATACATGTGTTTGCAAAATGTTTCCATATATATCATACCAGCTGAATCTTACATCAACACAACATTATTGATCAAAACTGACAGTTACTGAAAGTTTACAGTGGACCTGCCAGGACAACACTGCAGTAGTATGTTTCTTGTTTTGCTGTTGATATTTTGTTTCATCTTGTTCTCTAATATCTTTGCCTTTATTTTAATCCTTAAAGCAATTTTTGACAAATTAGGGAACTGAAGAAAGCAAGAGATTAGGTAATTTATTCAGTGTTCATCTAACACTGGCGGAGACTTGATCCCCACCCAGAAAGTGAGCTCGTGAAAGGCCCTAAGGGTGAACAATGCAGGTGAAATCTCCAAGCCACCAATGATAAATGGGCCTTGATATGTGGGAATGATTTCTCAGTCAGTGGGCCTTGAATGAGAAAGAACTTTGAAAAGTACTGAATTCTTGGAAAAGGACCCTTTAGTGAAAATACAGACCTCAGCACCAGTGACAAACATCAGACATGAGTGCCAAATTTCCCTGTGCAGCACCTAGGTCAGATCGCAGCCCTTCTGGTGCATCTGTGGTTGGCTGACTTGCCTCACATTGGCCTTTGAGGTGGGCATTCAAAAAATTAGAGCAGGAAGAACCTTCTCCAGCACTGATGATGCTGACATTGTGACCTCTTCCATGCCCTTTATATTTCAAGTGGAGTCACACCTTTTCCTCTCTGAATATTTTATATTAGCCAGGTCATGGAAGATGCCTGTTGTTTAATGTATACCTAGGGGTTCAGCCTATAACATTTACCATTCTCTGAAGTTAGAGCTGCAATGTGAGAAGATTCTAGGGTTAGATTTAGGAAGAAGCCAGAGCCTAGAGAGCCTTGTTTTAGGGGATTTTGGTGAGTGCAGAGGCAGTGGGCCTTGCTACAGCCTCTCAGAGAAGAAATACGGAAGTTGCCAGAGTCCCCAGGGTGGTCAATCAACTCAGGACAGTGAGTGTCTTTTTCTTACCTGGGGCTTCCTTATTCTAAAGAGTAAGTATTGCTCCCAAATACAGGAGGCAGCAAGGTGGCAAAACCCTTCTCACACTATGCTGGACCTCCGCCTTTTCAGTTATGTTGCTTCTGTTCTGCACATGGCATCAGGAAGCAGCTCCAGCCCATGGAAAAGTCTCTTTTACCACCCTATCCCAATACTCTGACCTTCCAGACTAGCATAGTTGACTGTGGCTCTTCAGGAAAGAACCCCAGTCTGTCCCAGGCTAGTCAGGGCAACAGTTCCTCATCCTGAGCCAATTAGCTTAGCTTCTCAAGCTCAGCTTCTGTACTCACATAAAACTCTTCAGGCCAGGTGACTGAGTAGCCAACACACTTCCTGCCACAGCCTTGGATAAGATCAGAGCCTCATGCTCCAAATAAAAACAGCTGAGGTAGTAGGGCTCAAACTACAGAGTAAGTATAATATAGAATCTAGGACTATTTTGTTCTTACTTCTACTATAACTTCATTAAAAAGCTAACTGGGGACAAATGTTAAAGAGGATGCTGATACAACTGCTATAAACATGTCAGTATGGAAAATAGATCCTTCATCACTAACTCTGTAAACAAGATAAAACTGAAGCAAATATGGTCCTTGCTTGCAAATAGCAAGTGGCTTAAACTCCTTGAGCACATATAACTATTTTATGATATATCTAGTCTCTTCCCCTATAGCCTAAAGGTCAGTGAAATGCCTTGGACTTTGAATCCCATGGTGGGATAGGACTGGAGAGTACTCCTGAACAAGGTTATTTTGGGGCTTCCTGAATAAAGATAATAGGATAGCAACACCCACAATCTATGTGAAGAGTGAGCAAAATGAGTGGAGAGCTGATTGGTGACACTGGCAATGAGGGATGATGAGTTGTCTTCAGCAGAGGACTAAGAAAGAGAGAGGGAGAAGAGATAAAGAAGCACTTTCTGGGCCTAGAACCTCTCTGGGTAGTTAAAATTGAATCCCCAAGGGGCTGCAGATCCTTGCTGGGGTTTACAGTAGAGTGGAGAATTGCCCCAATTAGAATTGAATGCAAAGAAATCCCTAGAAGTTCATTGTGTGCTTTATTAGGGAAAGAGGAGGAGATCACAGGGAGGAGGTCAAAAGGGGGAGAGAATCAGTACTGCTCAGTACTCACCCACAGGCCAGGAGGAGCCCTTGTTTCCTTCCTCTTTTGAATCAGGAGACAGAAATACATAAATAATAGGTGAAGTGCAGGTTGATGATGTAGATTAAAAAGAGCATCTTACCAATGTGCTTCTGTGAACCTTTCAGGGCTGAGAATCCTCAGAGGCTCTGGCTTGGGTCTCTGGGTGATTTTTAGTGGTAGCAGCAATAGTATTGATGAGGACAGACAGGGCATATTAAATCATACATGATGTCTCATGTATGGCATGCTAACTAGGGGGAGGGATGGAGGGTGAGAGTTCTAGAAAGCAAACCTGAAGCAAAGCAGGTCCCACCACAACCATGCAAATCTGAGTATAGAGAATGACTTCACATCCCCCTTGTGCATGGCAAAAAGAATTGTAATTGATTTTAAGGTCTTTGTGTGGATCTCTTTCAGAGAAGAACTCATGCATTTGCATAATGTCCATTTTAATTATTTATTTTCATTTTTATATGTTTAGTACAGGGTCTCACTATACGGCTCAGACTCGCAGTGATCCTCCTGACTTCAGCCTCCCCAGCACCAGGATCACAGGCATGCACCATCATTCCTGGACTCAGCCTCTGGCTCAGCTCACCCCATGGACAGGGCCAGTGCAGCATGCAAGACCAGGAATTGAACCCTGGTCCCTGCACTTGCCAAGGCAGGTGCTTGTCCACTGAGCTATCTTGCCAATGAACTATCTGAGATATCTATTTCATAAGATCCAAAAGTATATTCACTTCCAAAAGGAACAGCTATATAATTAAGCTAATATTAGAGATTGGGTTAGGAAGCTTTTTCCATGTGTACTAGCCAGTCTTGTGACATTCAAAGGAGAGCCACCAGTATTGTGATAGCCATGAGCCAGCTGGCTCAAACCGGGGTTCTCTGTGAGAACCAAGGCTCTGGGAATGTACACTGTGAACAGAAAATCAAGCTAACTGTCTCTAATATTATTTTAAGTAATAATAAATAGTGATGAGTGCCAAGCTCTAGGTTAAGTGATTTATATTCATTGCATCATTTGATTCTTCCATCATCCCAGAAGTGGGTTCCATTGTCTTCCCTTAACAACCAAGGAACCTAAGTAAGAATGGTTGACAGTGCAGTGAAAGCCACTGAGAAACTAGAGGCAAGGAGGAAATTGATTTCAATTCTTTCAAACTCTGAAGATCTTGAAAATTTGTATGGTGATGTTTTATGCTTAACACACAACTGTTACAAGCAGCAATTTCTGTTGGGTTTTTTTTTTCAAGACAACACAAAGATGTTACTATTAATAGTCCCTTCATCTCAGAGAGCTTAAAATGACTCATTTAAAAGCTAGACAGCTTGAAGGTAGCTTTCAGGGATTTGCAACAAGCTTCTCTTGCTCCAGAATATATGAGGAGTCAGATACACAGCCCATTCACTGCTGCTATAAACTCCCTTCTCTTTTATTCACCCACCATTTTTACTCAAGGTATGACCAGACCATCCCAGCTCAAAACCAGAACAGTCCTCAGTTCTCTTTCTCCACTCCAGTCCATCCATCACCCAACTTGTCATCCTTAACTTCTATAGCTCTTTCCTCCTCTGTGATTCTTTGTCCTCTGATATAAATAAAGCCCACCTCCAACAGCCCACTGGACTCTCTCAGTCTTCATTTCACTTACCTAGTGGTTCTGAAATTTCAGCCTGTTTGCCACCTGTGGACATGTTTAGACCCAACCTACTGGGCCCCACCTCCAGAGATTGTGTATTAGTAGGTGCTGTGGCTTGAATGGTGTTTGATTCCTCTGAAACTCAATTTGAAACTCACTATTCACGAGATATTAAAACTAAGATCATGTTTGGTATTTCAGAGGTAACCTAATTAATGAAATTAATATTCATGACATTAAAGGAATAATGGAATTGTAAGTCATTTTGAGTGTGGATATGATGTAAAAGTCAGTCTAGCTAGGTTACTGACAAGCTTTCTTTTTTTTTTTTTTTTTTTTTTTGGCTGAACCGGGGATTGAACTCAGGCCCTTGTGCTTGCCAGGGAAGCACTTTTTCCACTGAGCCATCTCCCTAGCCCTACTGACAAGCTTTCTGTGTCTCACCATGTGATACTCTGTGCCACCTTAGAACTCTGCTAGCAAATAGCTGTCACTAGATGTAATCCCTCAACCTAAAACCAGAGCTATGAGACAAAGTAAATCCTTTTTCTTTGTAACTTAGTCTGTAGCAATGAACTATTATAAAAAATGGACTAAGAAAATAGGTCTGAATTAGATATACAAATATCTATATCTACTGAATTTCCAAGAAGGACCACTTCTGCTAAGAAGCTCACTTTGACAATTTCTGCCTTGCACCATGCCTGCCAAAGTGATCACTTCTCTTCTGTGAATATCAATGTTCCATATTTTCTTGTAGCCTTGAGCAGATAAATATCCATGTGAGCTTAGGCCAAGCTAAAGGTGGATCAGAAGCAATGGTTGAATAATGCCACTCAAGCTGATGGTGCTAGTAAACATGCAAAGATTTTCTAAGCTAACAGGAAGAAATAACCCTGAACAAAAGAAAGTCTGAGTGACCAGGTAAGGAGGAAGTGATCTTTGTTAGAGCATTTCTGAATTTCAGTTGTTCAAGTGTTTATTTCATCACTCACTTACTGTTTTATCTATGGACCAGCACTGGGGCTGGATTCTCCAAAGATGTAGTGAGAGGCTTAGAGAATCTGATGGTGAGTATTGCCTGCATCTACAATTAGTGCATCAAACATTATATTTAATGCACTAAGGGGGAAAATCACATGATTATCATACTAACTGATGAAAAAGCATTTTACAACACATGACACTCTTATTTTATTTTTTATTTTGTTTTTAATCTCAAAGAGAAGAAAAATAATAGACATTAGAAATAACAACACAACTTCGAAAAAAACCTACAGTGATAGATATTCATCATTTGTTATTACATTGCACATTATTGTCTTCAATGTAGTTGCTCGGAGCCTCATTTTTTAAATAAATTTAGGGCAGGATCTATGGGGTGAAGAGGGTCTCATTATGTAGATCAGACTCATAGTGATTCTCCTGTTTTCAGCTCCCAAGTGCTGAGATTACAGGTGCGTTCCACCATGTCCAGTCTCGATATGCTCCATGGGCGGGGCTGGAACTGCAGGTGCTTTAGTTCACTAAACTATCTGGCCAGCCCTCTATCAATATCTTATTTTAAAAAGAGAGAAACACATAAAACTAGGAATAAAGTCTATCCTGATAGAAGCCATCATAAAAAAGAGCATAATACTTGACAGACTAAGTGTTTTGCCTCTCAGATCATAAATGAAACAAGGCTGTGTGCCATCACCCAATCTAGTCAACATTCAAGTGGATACTCCAGCTAGGCTTATGAGGCAACCAACAAATAAGTGAAAGTAATAGAAAGAGAGAAATAAGACTACTTTTGCTCACAAACGTCATGATCTTGGATAAGGACAATATTTAGGAATCCATTAGGAATTCCTACATCAAAACTCAATGATTATTAAAGAGCTCAGAAATATTGAAAATACAAGATCAAAAAAACAAAATCAGTTATATTTCATTGCATTGGCAATAAAAAAAGATGAATTAACACAATAATTTACAAGAGCATCAAAAGAAAATTTTAAAAGATTTGTAACTTAAGTTCAATGCTTTTACACTAAGAAGCACAAAATATTGATAAAGAACATCTAGAAATAAATGTCAAAAATATCCTGTAATTCTGGGTCACATTTAATATTTTCAAGTGACACTAATCCCCAACTTGATCTCCAGATTCTATGCTATCCCTTTAAAATGAAGTGTACCATTTTCCATAAAGAAAAGATAAATCCTCATAACCTTTGATTAAGCAATGATTTCATAGGTACAAAGGCAAATCTGCACAGACAAAAAGAAATAAACAAGAACAATTAGATGGAGAGGACTTCAACCAAATTTTAAAAATACTTTTGTTTGAAAATTATACCATTAAGAAAATAAAAAACCCACAGAATGAAAGAAAACATTTGTAAATCATCTATCAGAGGACTTTTTATTTGGAACACATTTTTAATCCTTTTGTAATAGTAACAGGAGCTAAAAATTTAAAGGGACAAAGGATTGGAATGGACTTCTCTCCAAAAAGGAGACACAGTTGACCAATGCTTGCTTCCGAAAAGCATATCAAGATTACAATTCAGTACCACTTCACACCCAGTAGGACAACTATAATTTAAAAGACAGATAACAGTAAATGCAGGCAAAAGTGTGGAGAAATTGCAATCCTTATATGTTGTTATATTAGATAAACAGGACTTTGGGAGTAATTAGAAGGAATGTAAAGTAGAGCATTCACTTTGGAGATCATTTGGCTGCTCTCCAAAATATTAAATAACATTACCATAGAAACTGACAATTCCACTCTGAGCTATAAATCCCACCAAAAATGAAAACATGTATACATGTAAATAAAATGAACATGAAAGCAGCATTACCCTTAGTATCACCAAGTTGAAAATAATGCAAATTCCCATTCACTGATAAATGGAAAAATTGTATGTGGTTCATTTTTACTATGACATGTTGTTCAACAATGAATAAACTAGTAACTCATGCTATATTACAGATAAACCTTGAAAACTTTATGCTAAGTAGAAGAAGCTAGTCACAAAAAGTCACCCATTGAATCATTTCATTTGCATGAACCGGGAAAAGGCCAATCTGCACAGACAAAAAGCAGATTAGCTGATCAGCTTACAAAATACAGGCATGCAAAACTGATGAAACAACATAAGGACAAACCATTCCTATAAATTAATAGAAATTAGTAGTATAATTATCTTAGCTATCTTATGCATGTATTTTTTTCTTCCCCCATCCCTGTTGTTCTTTCCGTTTAAGAAGTTTCTTTCCTTTCAAAATGTCTATTGTACCTTTCTTATCTTATTTACTCTTTTAGTTTCTTATACTGGAGAGGCAAAATGATGTTTAAGCATGTGAGTCTGATTTATTTCACTTATGAATATGATCCCTAGTTAAATCAGTATACCTATAGAAGCCTCGAGTTTATCTTTCTTTACAGCTGAGCAGTACTCCATTACATGAAAATACCACATATTTTTTTGTCCATTCCTGAGTTGATAGGTATTTGGGTTGTTTCCAAGATTTATCTATAATAAATTGTGCTGGTACTAACATGAGTATACATGTGTTGCTGCGGTATGATGTTTTCAGTTCTGGAAAAATACTTAGGAGGATAGCTGAGATCAACGGGACTTCTAATCCTAGATTTTTGAGAAATCTCCACAATGGCTTCCATAGTAGTTGTGCCGGTCTATACTCTCACAAACCGTTGAGAAAGGTTCCTTTTTCCTTGAAATCCCTCCAGCATGTTATTTTTTGACTTCTTGATGATAAACATTCTCTCTGGGGTAGGATGGAATCTTAGTGTGTTGTAATTTGCAACTCACAAGTGAACAATAATGTTGAACATTCTTTCATATATTCATTTGCAATCTGTATTTCTTCATCTGAGAAGTGCATATTCATCTCAGATGCCCATTTTTTATTGGGACTTTGAATTTTTGGGACCTTTTTTAAATTATGTACAAGAATAAGTCTTTTGTCTGGAGGATAGTTGGCTAAAAATTTTGTCATTCTGAGTTTTCCTTTCACTATGTTGGTGATTTATTTTGATGTACAAGAGCTTTTTAATAGATGAGATACCAGTTGTTGATTCTTTGTAGTACTTTCCCTGCAGTCTGGTTTTTATTCATGAACTCTTTGCCTATTGCTGACATCAAGATTTCTACCTATTTTTTCTAATTTTTTTAAATTGAAAAATTCAGAATAGTGGTAGTTTGAGCCTGAGGAAATTGGAGGAATGGGGAGGTGAGTAATGATGGTGGGGTTTATTTCTGAGGTGATAAATACTCCAAAATTAAATTGTCATGATATACTGTGTACCTCTCTGAATATGAAACAAAAAAATGTTGACATGTATGTTGTAAGTGTGTAAAATATATGATATGTGGATTATAGTTTTACTAAATATTTCTAATCATATTAGGATAACCTCATTTTAAAAATTTAACTGACACATAGAACATATCCAAATTTGTGGGTTCGGTATAGTATTTCAGCACATGCATACACTGTAATGTTTTGGCCATGATCATTAACATTTCTGTTATTTCAAACTTACATCATTTCTTTGTGATAAAACTATCAACATTCTTTCTCCTAGATATAGTAAATATATAATACTTTATTGTTAATTTTAAACAAAAACATCCCTAAAATTCATCTGGAACCAGAAGACAGTAGAATAACAGAAGAAATCCTGGGCAACAAAGGAAAAGCAGGAGGCATTGCAATCCTTGACTTGAAATTATACTACAAAGCTACTGTAACAAAGTCAGCATGGTACTGGCAAAAAAACAGACCTGAGGATCAATGGAATAGATTAAAAGAGGCAGATACAACCACAACACATTCAGCCATCTTATCTTCAAGGAAGTAGCCAAACATGTTCACCAGAAGGAAGATAGCCTCTTTAATAAATGGTGCTAGAAATACAGCCTTTACACATGCTGAAGGCTTAAAATAGAACCATGACTATCATTATACACAAAACTGATCAGAGATTTAAATATTAACTAAATATTCTGGAGGAGAAAGAAGGTAGAAACCTTAAGAACATAGAAGTAGGTTAAGAGTTCATTAACAAAAATTAAACTTCAGGTAATACTTCAAAAAATCAATTGGGATCTCATCTTTTTGAAGTTTCTGCACATCAAAAGAAATCACTAACAGAGTAAAAAAGAAAACCCATGAAGTAGAAAATAATTATAGCAAGCTATCCTTCAGACAAGAAGTTTTAAGAATCAGACCTCCAAAATTCAAACACCAAATCTAAAAATGGGCACATGGGTTGAATATATACTTCATAAATGAAGAGATACAAATTGCAAATAAATAGGTGAAAAATGTCCAACACCATTGGTCATTCAAGAGATGCAAATTAAAAAAAAAAAAAAAAAAAAACACTGAAGAACCATTTTACACCAGAACTGGCTATCACCCAGAGGTCAACCAATAACAAATACTGGAGAGGCTGTTAGGAAAAAGGAACACTTCTCCACTGTAGGTGGGAGTACAGGCTGGTACAACCATTATGGAAATCAATGTAGAGATTCCTCAAAAAGCTAGTATTGGAGGTCCTTTTCCATCCATTTTCCCCTCCTACACATTTATCTAAAAGAACTGACCACAGTGATTTATGCTTATAGCAGTGCAATTTGTCATAGTTACATCTTGGAAACAACCCAAATGCCTGTTGACTGAGGAATGGATAAAAAAGGTATGGTATTTTCACGCAGTAGATTATTATTCAGCTACAAAAATATTTGAGGCTTTTGTAGATAAATGGATGCAGCTAGAGACTATATTGGTAAGTGAAATAAATCAGATCCACATTGGCAAACATGTTATCTCACTAGTGTGAGAGCTTTAAAATCTAAAAGGTACAACAGATACTATGAAAGGGAAAGAAATTGTTCAATGGGAAGGAAAAACTGGGATAAGAAAAAGGACAAATGAAATGAAAAAAAAAAGTATATACTTAGGTATATATGCAGAATAGTTTGGATATTGTATTGTTGATTTCTACCAGTGTTTTGAAAGAAGCAGTTACTGTTTTGACCTTTTTTTTTCTTCACCAAGAAGCTAGCTGACCAGTGTAAGCACCTGCCTGGTAACTGCAAGGACCCGGATTGACCTCAAATACCACATGTTGTGCTGGCCCCACCAGGGGCTCACCATACAGGACAGGAAACTGATCTTGGAGGCACACATCTGTAACCCCAGGGAAGGCTGAAACAAGACAATGAGTTTGAACTGCATAGTTAGACCCTGTACCAAATACATAAATAAAAATTTAATTTTTTTCTTTTTACTTTGATTTTTTTTCTCTTTTGAATTTCTTATATCTTCTGTGTTATTTTGTTTTGCTTTGTTTTTCCTTTAAATGAACCTGACAAGTTTATATCTGGTAATCCAAACAACTAATTTGAAGATAGCATTATGTAATTCAACCATTGGTGAATTCCTATTAGTTTGTTTAGGGAAATCTTGTATCATTTCTAATGCTGGTTTTTATATCACCATTTTATATTGTTCAAAAATAAAAAATAAAACAATTGTAACCATGCTCCTCTACAACTGAATGCTGGAAAGTGTTCTATTTATCCGTAACTTTGTATCTGATGACCAGCATCTTCCAATCCCTCACCCTCCTATTCTCCCCAGCCACTAATAATCATTACTCTACCCTCTGCTTCTCTGAAATCAACTTTCCTTTTGGCTTCCACATATGAGTGGCATTATGTCTCTATTCCTGGATTATTTCACTTAACATAATATTCTCTTGTCAACCATATTGTCACATATGGCAGGATTTTATCTTTGGCTGAATACTTTTCCACTTGACATAGGCATAGTACAGTCTTCAACCACTTATCTACTGATGGATACTCAAGTTGATCCCATACCATGGATACTATGAACATACTGTAATGAATGTGGGACTCTAGGCTTTGAGCCATTATACTGACTTCAATTTCTTTGAGACTATACTGTTTTTGTTTGTTTTTCAATCTTAGAGCAGAGAAGTTTGCAACTGTATTGGATAGTGACTTGTTTCTTCTCAGCTACAACAAGATAAAGATCTAAATGGAACTTCCTGCATTTTCTTATAGAACTTAAATACATTGTATCATTACTGTATATTTGTACTTCAGTAATGCTCTACAAATCTTACAATTGTTATCAGAAAATCTATAAGCAGGCTCCATTCTGCATCCTTCCTCCACCACCTAGCCTTGCATTTATTACTCTTTTTTTAACAAGCTCATGTAAATCTCAGTTTCTATTTTAAAACTAGATCCATGCAACAGATATAACCCAAATCTCTGGAAAGATGAAATATTTGTATGCACATGATCATTTTCCATACAGCAATACTCACTTTTTTTTGTTTTATTGAAGTACAAATATCAATGAGACAGTTTTAAGATACTTTGACAAGATGGATTTGATAAATTAATACATTGAAAACTGTTTTCATAATGTTTTGGTATCACAGAGGGTGCATACATGATATTATACTTACAGACATTATTATATGTATGTCTCTTATCAGTAAATAGAGTGTAGCTCTTTGCGTATCTTATTTTTTATACTTGAATTATATCAAAGATTCAATAATTAACACTTCCTACCTTGTTATTTTCCTAGTGGTTGTCCAGAGTAGTAGAAGCCGACATAATATCCTGTCCAACCACCATTAGTGCAAATCTTGCCTCTCATAGAATTATGTAGAAGCATGGCGTTATCTATCCCAACTGTACTGTCTATACACACACATCATGATTCTTCTTTTCTATACCCCTTCCTTTGTCTACACCTATCAGAGATGGGCACTCCATTGTCATTCAATGAACTTAGGTGCTTGAACTCGACAACACAATCCAACACAGTCAAGCATTCCATAACAATAGTGAGTTATCTGAAGAAGTTGTCTACTATAGCCATTTATAGCTCAACTTATTATTATGGCCCCGCGATGTATACTTCATTTGTGTTGGTATATAGGTCTTGCTTTATCCAGCAATACTCACTTTTAAAAACCTTTTATCATGCTAAATATTTTCACTTTCAGAGTTTTCCATTAAGCAGTAGAACCCCAGGAGTTAGAATTCTCAACCAAGGAGTGTATAATCCTGCTACTGCTATGTGTTACTGGTATACATTATTTTAGGTGTATTAAGACTGAAATTTTAAGAAAATGGTTCGCTCTATTCTGGCAGTTAATAAACTAGCTGTTCACAGCCTAGCTGTTTGTTTTAAATGTGTAACTAGTATATAAAAGTATAACTAATGGAAAGTGGAAATCCACTCAACTGTACGTGTAGGGACAGTGTTTAACTTAAGGTTCATGAACACACAAGCTAATTTTGAAGCCACTTTTGAGGGATGCTGGAAAGCTAACTCCTACTGTGAATGGAGCCCTCCTTCCTTTCCAAATAACAATGCCCTTGTAAGACAAGTGTGGCTCTCAGAATCTTAGAGATGACCTCCCTTAGGCATACTAAGAAGGGAGAGAGACTAACTATATGAAATAGCTTTGCATGAAACCCTTTGTAATGTAAAGTAAAAGAACTGCCTGCTATGGTAGGATCCTAGGGCATACCCCAAGGCTTTAATAATAAATTCATGGCTGCTTTAGGCTGGAAATCAATGCTTTTGTGCCTAAGCAATAAAAATAACAAACTTAGGGCCAGCCAGATAGCTCAGTGGATTAAAGCACCTGCTTAGGCAGATGTAGCAGCTGGGGATTTGATCCCCAGGGTGTCGTGCAGGCATGAGTCCAGTCTATGTAGTGAGACCCTGTATACTTTGTAGACCCAATGCTACATAATAATAATTAATAATAATAATAGCAATAAAATAGCAAACCTGGTATTTGTTGTTGACTTGTCAGGGACTTTTCTGTCATCCAAAAAGATGAAGGCAAAATAATGTTGAATTAGGACCAGGATCACTACTTTATGTTTATATTTGTATTTTAACATGGGCATTTGCTACAGATTCTCCCATAGGGTTATAACTTCTACTTTCATGGTTTTATAATTACTTAGACTATATTCTACTGACATATATGGACAACTGTACATG
>PVKA01042844.1:0-17007 GCA_004027165.1 Ctenomys sociabilis | reverse complement strand
GAGTAAGTAAATGTTTCTCCGTTGTATTTTAAGCCTACAAGGTAGCTGTAGCATTCACATCATCTCCTTTCCTCCCCTCTTTCATAGGAAGTTGCCTCAGTTGCACATCTAAGCTTCTTAGGTGGACCCAATGTATAAATCATCACACTGAATGTTGTTTTTCTTTTTCTGATATGTTTCTTTGGTTGTTAGAGCTTTGATTTTCCTCTGTATTGGTATTATTATAATTAAATCATACCTATATATTTTTCTTTCTTAGCTTAATATTTATATCTGTGTTGGTTTTTTTTTCAATATATATATATATATATATATATATATATATATATATATATATATATATATATATATATTGAAAAATACATATTGAGGCCCAGGGTGTGGGAATAGCCATTGGAACCTCCCCGGACAAGATTATTAAAGCAAGAAACTATCTCCTGTGCTACAGCTCCCGTGTCACATTTTAGAAAGTTGTGGTTTTAGACTTGATAAGACTGTACGCTGTTGTACCCTCTATCCTGCACCATTCTCATTTCAACATCAGTAATAAATAGAAGTGAAATTCCTCCATTCAAGGTGCTGACCAGTCCTTTTAATCTAAAGACACAATATTAACAAAATGAACATTTAGTATTAATACTAAATGCATACTAAAAGTAATTTACTCATTGAAATTAATCCAAACTATTTTAAATCCAGGCTGTTAATGCTCTAGTAATTAGAGTAGACAAGATATCACATGTCTGTATTTAACAACTAAAACTAGGAATACATGTATATATATATACTTTTTTCATATATATATATATATATATATATATATATATATTTATGAATAAAAGAAAACATTGTGAAGGTCAGGAAGGATAGAGACAATCTACTAATTTTGATAATTCATCCAACATTAACATTTTAAAACTAGTTTATGGTCATTGCCAACTCTGGACTACCTTTACATAGACAAATGCATGATCTTCACCCTGGATTTTTTTCTTGCCTTATGTTCTACCACTTTCTGTAAATTTACTCATGTTGCCCATCAATAGGTGATTATTCTTTAATTAGAGCCTTAAAATAGAGTTTGGTTTTTCTTATTATTATTTAGGGCTAAATAAATTTACATTTACATTTAAAATATTTGTATATCCTCAAAATTATTCTCCACTTTTCATCTTATATATGCAAACAGTCCTATGTAGTATGATCTTTGAACTTGCCAGTGAATTTAATAACTTATTTCATTTCCACATTTTGACTATCCTGTTTTTTTTTTTTTTTTCATTTTAAGGATAAAAGATGAGAAAAACAAAACTGATGTGAAATTTCAAATCAAGACTATGGGAAATCAACAGTGATTAGTATACTGCTTATTGTTATCTTCAAATTAGTTGTTCAGATCACTAGCTAGAAGCGTGTACAATTGATCAAAAGTCAAGCTATTTCACTGTTTTATCTGGTGGGCAATTTTTTCCTTCTATAAGTTGATGTCCACACAATTTTTTTCTACCTATAAAGAGAATGTTATTTGTTTATCAACCATTTACCACAATCAGTCTCTGAAGGCCCTGGATGAAACAGTCTTCTGAATCCAGTATGTCCTGTGCCACAAAGGGGCCAAGCATCTGGGAACACAGGTCCAGAATCTCAACTGGTACCAGTACCACTCTATGGATGTGATTGTTTTCATGTTGGCTGATGTGTTGACCATTACTCTACTTGTCATACTTGTTTACTTGGTTTTATTTTATTAATGTTTGTAAAGATGGGAAAGCAAAAGATGGAATAAAGTTACATGAGAACTAAGGGAGGTAGACGTATAAGTGAGTCTACTGTATTTAATTTGATCACAGAAAATCAAGCAGTAGGAGAATAATCCTTAATGTTTTATCAGAGTTGCTGCTTGTTTGCTAGATATTGCATTGTTAGTGAAACATTAAATTATGTTATATTCTAATTTTTTGGGGGGTTCGCTCAGCCTACTCTGAGTGTGGAGTGACATGGCATGTGTTGCTTAGGATCAAATCTCAGTCCCCTGCTCTTGCTTAAGCTTGCCTAAGAAGGATGTTTTCGATCACTGAGCTATATTGCCGGCCCCTTATTCCAATTTCTTAATTTTTCAAATATATGTTGGTAGCCACCTATATGGATTATAATATCTCTTAAAAACAATTACTGAATTCTGTTTTTATTTGAGAAAAGCAGAAAGATTAAAGGTTCACTTTCAATTTTCTGAAAAAATATGCATAGAATGATAACAAATGGACAATCTATGTTTCTGTTAAGTAAAATTGAAAGAAGTCTGTTGAAATTTACCAGATGCAATACATTCAGACTCTTCAATTGATAGGTCTTTTTTTTTGAGGTTCTGGAAATTGAACTCAGGACCCTGTGCATGCCAGGCAAGTGATTATTCTACTGAGCTATCTCCCCAGCCCCGGACAAATTTCTTTTCAAACTCACCTCAAATTGTAAAGGACAGTAATAATTGAAGATTTTGTAATATGTAAAAGCAAAAATGAGGTCACTGTAGATCACACAGAACTGTAACCTCTTCAATTATTGTGAGAGAGCAGAAGTATAAGAAATTAAACAGTAGCTTATAAAATTGAGGCGATGTCACAAAATAAGCATAAAAGTTCTAAGAATATATTTCACTGGTACTATGTCAAACCAGTGAAAACTTTCAGAATCAATTCAGAGTATATACAAACAGAAAAAATAAAAAAAATAGAAAAGAGAAAGAACAAGAAATGAAAATGAAAATGAAAGGAACACAAGAAACGATGGAAGAAAAGGAAAACCAAGGAAAGGGATTTGAGAAGGGGAAAACAAAAGAAAGGTGATGTCTTAGTGACTCTTCTCTCATTGTAGAGACAAAAATAAATGACCTCCAAAGTTAAAATGGAAAGATTTGTTTAGCTCACATGTAGGTTCATTTTCTTCTCATCATGTCTTGGCTCCAAGACAGGGTGGCACAATGCAGAGAGGCAAAAGTTCTTGTTGGCAGAAGACAGCAAAATCAACAACATCCTTTGAAAGGAGTTTAGCAAGCCTCTTTCCATTCCTTATATTTTATGCTGGTTGTCTTTCCTGAGTTTATCTACCACACCCATCACAAATCCCAACTCTAGATAATGAACTGTGCACAAAGTTGAAGTTAGCCTTCTCTTCCAAAAAGCCCGCTTTGATGACCACATGGAAAAGAAAATATGAGAAAAGTTGGAAATCACTTCAATAAGCTAGCAAGTATGGCTTAGACAACATAAATTTAGCAGCTTGGAGATTCATGTTTTTATAAACAAAGGTTCTGTTTCTTTAAGTCCCTGCAGCCAATTTATAGATATTACGGCCACATATACTTCAGTGGCATAAGAGCCTGCCTGGCAACTGCAACCTCCTGAGTTCTATCCCTGGTACTGCAAATCTTTTTTAATAAGTGATGAAAAGCATGCAAATTCAGGCAAAGGCCAGATCAGATTCATTCAGGCCACTTTGCACAGTTTTATCTTAAGTCCTTTGTATTGGGCATGAAGTATCAATACATATTTCTCAGAAAATACAAATTATGCCACTTTAGTGTCTTTCTTCATTTCTAAAATTCTGGTCTTCATAGAAATCCTAAAAAAGCTATATTGCTTTTTTATATCTTTGACTAGAAAGATAAATATTCTTTTGTACATGACACTTTGAATATTTTTTATTCTTTTTAGTGTATGATGAATTGCCTATTACTGAAGAGAAAACAGAGACAGAGAAAGAAAGAAAGAGAGACAGACAGAAGACCCACACAAAGAGACACAGACAGTGACAGACTGAGACTGAGACAGAGACAGAGATATATGATGTTTCTATAGGTGGCAAAGATTAGCAAAGACAACTGTGACTCTGCAACTTATTTGCATTCTACTGGATTTTTAAGGCACCTGGTGAACCATATCTGTTCCCATAGCCCACAGAAAAATGCATCTATCCCTAACAACCCATGAGCAACCAAAAAATTGCACTAGTGATATGTGCAAGCCTTGTTCTGCCCTTTTTAGTGTAGACCCCGTACTGCGAGGGCTTTGCAGAACTTTAGCTTGTCCTCATCATCATTAATTTTGTCTTGAGCATCGTTTTAACCTTCCTTCTTACTGAAATGGAAGCCACACTAACCCCACAGATGGAGATTTAGTGAGACTCCAATTGACTCTATGTCTACTGAAAGATATGCTCACCCAAGGTGTGACTCTTACAATCGCAGCTGAGTCAGGAAAAATACTGAAAACTTCAAAAATGACAAAAGGAAGTATCAAAAGGCAATCTCAGACATCTGTACCACCCAAAATATGTCCAGGAGTCAGGAGCATAAAAAATATAGAAGTGGGCCAGTGAGATGACTCAGTGGAATAAGCGCTTCCTGGCAAGGACAAAGAACTGAGTTTAAATACACGATTTCACACAAAAAAAAAAAAAAAAAAAAAAAAAAAAAAAAAAAAAAAAAAAAGAAGAAGAAAAAAAGAAAAGAAGATAAAAATATGGAGGTTACTTACCTGAAATTTTAGAAATGATAGCAATTGAAGGAAACAAATAATTCAACCAGACTATAGAGGATATGAGATTAGAAATAATCTGTTAGGTTGAAAAAGGAAATGAGAATAGTAATGGAAACGTTTGTCAATACATTTAAAGGAGACATAGATAAAAATTTGGGAATAGGAAAAGGATGGAAACTTTGGATAAAAAATACAGGAAAGAAGTAGTACTAATGAAATAGATTCAAACAAATACCCAGTACATTAATAATTCCATTGGATGTCAAAAATCGCTTGCATAAATATAAAAATAGAATTTCAGAAGAGAAAAGCAAGTCAGTCTCAAAGTTCAAAGAATGAGAAATTTATTAAGATAACAGCAGAAAGAAATGTAATGGAGATCTAGAAAATAACACAGAGAATTAATGAGTCAAAAAGATGGTTCTTTGAAAAATAAATAAAATTAACAAAGGCATTCACCAGCTTATAAAAATGAAATTAACAAATTCAAATATATGCATTAAGGAATGGAAAGGGTGAAATTACTGTAGATCCCATAAAAATCAGATCATTATCTACTTCCAAAAACTTTAACCTCATGGAGTAGAAAACAAGAAGAAATTGATAAATATTGATTACTAAAGCTGAACCAAGAGGATATAGTAGTTCTGAGTAACTCATTAATGAATGAAATTAAAATGCAATTAAACTACCAACAAAGAAAAGCCCAGGTCCTGATTGATTCACAGCTGAATTCTGCAAAGACTGTAGTGAGAACGAAATGTCAACTCATCTGAAATTACTGACGAAATTGAAAAGGCATAAATTCTCCCAAACTCATTCCTGGAGACAAGTATTAGTCCGATAACAAATTCAGAGAATGGCAAAAGCGGGGGAAAAGTACTATTTGACAGTCTCTGTAGTGAACAAAACTTCTCAATAAAATTCTAGCAAAAGAATGCAGCAAATAACTCAGAAGATTAAAGATAATGACGAAGTTAAATTCACCTCATGAATGCATGGATGTTTTCATAGATGGAAATCCATAAATATAATATGGCATATCAACAAAGCTAAAGATAAAAATCCCATGAATATCTCTTTCTTTTCTTTTTGGTTTTATTCATTTATTTATTTTTGCTGTAGTGAGGATTTTACTCAGGAACCTGCACTTGCTAGGCAAGCACTTACTCTATAGACCTATCTCCAAGCCCTTTCATTAACATCTCAATAGCTGCATCAAAAGCTTTTGACAAACTAAAACACTCATAATAAAAGCCCTACAAAATGTCCGAAAATTTGGTCTACTTCTCCACCTGAAAATCATCATCTATGCTAAACCAGGAGCCAGCATCATACTAAATGGACAAAACTGAATGCCTTCATTTTAAAATTAGAAGCAAGAGGAAGAGTGTCTTGTCAGCAGCTCTGCTTAATATAATTTTGTAAATATTATCCAGAGAAATTATATAAGAAAAGAAGTAAAAGGAATAATCATTGCAGAACAAGTGAAATTATCATTATTTGCAGATGACATGATACTGTATATAAATAATCCCAAAAACTCCACCAAGGCAATTGTAGATTTAATAACAACATGCAGTAGCATAGCAGGATACAACATTAACACAAAAATCAATAGCATTCCTATACATAAACATCACACTGAGAGAGAATTTATGATAGCCATGAATTTCACAATAACTTGCAAAATATATAAACAAATACTTAGGAATCAATCTCACAGAGGAAGTAAAAACTTTATACAATGAAAATTATGGTACTGTGAAAAAAGAATTTGAAGAGAATTTCAGAAAATTGGAAATGATTCTTGTTACTAGACACAAAAATAACAATATTGTGAAATGAACCATACTCCAAAATTTGTTCTACATATTTAATGCAAGCACAATTAAGATATCAGCAGTATACCTCACAGATATACAGAAAATATTCTTAAAATAAATCTGGAAACACAGAAGACCTCAAATAGCGAAAGCAATCTTGGGTAATGAAAGAGAGGCCTCATATTGCTTGATTTGAAAATATATCACAAAGCTACTGTGATTAAACTGTCATGGTACTAGGGAAAACAAAACAAAAAACGAACGAACAAAACCAAAAACAGACCAGGTGATCAGTTGAGCACACAGATGATACAGACACAAACATATTCAGCCTGGTTTAATTTGACAAAGTTGCCAAGCAACTTTGGAAGAACGATAGCCTCATCATAAGTGGTGCTCGTAAAACTAGCCATCCACAGGCCATAGGCTAAAACTAGATCCATGCTTATAATCATACACAAAACCATAGTAAAGATTGATCAAAGATTTAAATATTGAAATGGAGACACTAAATGTCCGGGAGAAGTAGAAATCTCAAGGACATAGTTATAGGTAGAGAGTTCACAAACAAATAAAACTGAAAAGAAACTACTTCAGGGAATCAACAATTGGGAACTTACCTTTTTGAAAAGGTTCTGCACATCAAAGAAAATCACCAAGAGGGTTAATAAAAGCCATTGATTGGAAAAATATTACAGCAGATAACCTCTCCATATTTAAAACATAAAATATTGAATTAAGTCAAGCTCCAAAGTTCAAGCACCCAATCCAAAAACAGGCATCTGAGATCAATGTACACTAATGAATGAAGACATACACATGGCAAATAAAACATAAAAAATGGTCAATATTATTTGTTATTTAAGAGATGTGAATTATAATAAAGCTGAGATACTGTCTTATGTCATAAAGAAGAACGATCATTAAGAAGTCACCCAATAACTAATTCTGTAAGATTTGTAGGGGAAATGTAACCCTTGCCCACTGTTGGTAGGAGTGAATACTGCTACAATGTTTATGGAAATCAGTATTAATGTTCTTCAAAAGCTAGGAATGTGAGTTTCACTGGGTATATTTTATTTATGTGTTAGATTAATTTCTGATTATTTCATTGTTTAGATTTAATATTGAAGGTGTTGTCACCCTAATTTTTCTCTGTGACATTTTGATTGGTGTACAGGAGTGCTAATCATTTTTAGGTATTCTCTTAGAATTTGTTAATTCTAAGAGACTCTTTGTTGAATTTGTGTCATCTATATCAAGTTCCATGTTATCTATATATTATATTTATGGATATACAGATAGCTCAGTTTAAAACCTGCCTGTCAGTTGCTTTGGCCTGAGTTTGATCCCTTGAATCAAATGCTTTGCCAGCCCCAGTAGCATGGGCTGATAGTGTGATTCCCAAAACTGGGCATTTTGTGGCATCCCTGTAATTCTAATGCTGGGGCAAGTCTGGACTAACAGTCCAAACTGTGTAGCAAATGATCATTAAACTTACTGCTCTCCTTTCTACATCCTTTTCAATTCTAATTCCATTTATTTCTCTGTCTTCTCTAATAGCTCTGAATACTATTTCTACAACTGTATTTAGTAGGAGTGGTAATAGTAGACATCGTTGTCTTATACTTTATTTTAGATTGAAAATTTTCTGGTTTTGTCCATTTAGTCTGCTGTTAGCTGTTGGTTTGACTAAATAGCTTTTATCAGATTCAAGTATAAGTAATTTATTTCTATCTTTGGAAAAGGAATTTTTTGAATCATGACTGAATATAGAAATTAATCAAGAGATTTCTCTATTGAGATAATCATGATATTTTTCTTTTTCTATCTGTTGATGAGTTTTATTGTCTATCAATATTTGCATATTTCATCATGCTCACATCCCTGGGAGGAATCCTGCTTGTTCATGGTGTATAATCTTTTGACAATCAGCTGCATTCTATTTGCTTGTATTTCAGTGAGCATTTTTGCATCTGTGTTCATTAGGGAGACTGACCGATAGTTGTCTTTATTCATTAGATTTTTATCTAGTTTTGCTATTAGTGTAAAACTTGTAACAAAAGTGAATTAGGAAGATTTGCTTCCGTTTTCAATTTCATTGAACAGTTTTAGAAGTATTGGCTTTAAATCCTCTCTAAATCTCTTGTAGCGTGCAGCTGTCAATCCTATAGGATATGAGACTTTGTTCGTTAAAGCCCTTATTTCCTTTCTCTTATATCTGTGACAAAATGCCAAACATGCAAAATTGGAGAAGAGGCCGGGCGTGGTGGCACATGCCTGTAATCCCAGCACTCGGGAGGCTGAGGCAGGAGGATTGTCGTGAGTTCGAGGCCAGCCTGAGCTACAAGGTGAGTTTAAGGCCAGCCTGAACTGCATAGTGAGACCCTGTCTCAAAAAGACAAAAAAAAAAAAAAAAAAAAAAAAAAAAAAAAAAAAAAAAAAAAAAAAAAAAAAAAAAAAAATTGGAGAAGAAAATGTTTATTTACCTCACAGTGGAGGTTACAGTCCACACTCCACTGGCTATAATATTGAGTGTCTCATGTCAGAGTGCAGCAGTTCATGGTAGTAGAAAACAGCAAAGCATAAAGCACAAAACAGTGTGTAGCAACTGTGGCAGGTAGTACGTAGCAAGCCTCTCTCTTCTTTATATTGTATTCAGGCTCTCTGCCTAAGGACAGGTGTAGCGCTCACAATCATAATCCCAGAATTGGATCATGAATTAATCACAAACTCTAGCAGATGCTCCTAAGTCTGCATAAACATTTGAGAGGATGCCTAGACACAAACGATAACATTCCTCTTTTTGCTCCCTCACAGATTCAGTTGGACTCCTTTTTGCATAAGGCATTTTAGTCTGTCTCTAAGAATTACCAAAGACCAAAATGTTTCAGCATTGATAAAAAGTCCACGTCCAAATTTCCTCCATGGTCTAAAGTCAACTACTAGATGTGAGCCCCTATACAAATGAAAAGTTAAACACTTTAAACATTCAGTGACACAAGACAAACATTATCATTCTGGTAGGTGCAAACAACACAACACAAAGTATTGGCGCAAAATCAAGTCCAAAATCCAGAAGGGCTAACATTACATCCTGTATTTCCATGTGGAAATTCAAAGCAATCTGTGGCAGATTGTTAGCTCCATTTGACTCCATCTCTTTGGCACTTTTGGTAGGAGAGCCCATGACTTCTTAGGCTGATCTTTGTGCCAGGATGTCAAGGGCTCTTTATCAAAGATCAGTCCCAGAGAACATTGCAGCATCTTTTGGCCTAAATCAACATTGGGAGTACAGAGCAACAGGCAGCATATCACTTACCTGTTGCTTTGCTTCTCGGCTACACATATTTTCATTGCTTAAAGTCAATTGACATGATAGCGTATTACTGTGGCCACATCTGTGCATACATATCAATATATATGAAATGAAGTCTAGCAGTACCCAAAATGGAGACAAAATGTCTTCTTTCAAGGACAGCCACCCCAGTGGTCTTCCATACCATATTAAGTGGCATAATATATCTCAAAATTATAGGAGTTGTAAAATCATTCATCCAACACGCACTAGCTGATATTATAATATGTAGTATGTAGCAAATTGGAGTTGTAAATTGCACTTGAAAATTTTCTAAGTAAGAAGATGAGACAACTTTTTAAAGTAAGTGATGTTTACATGAAACTAGAGTGAGGAAAGTTATTATAATTGCAGAAGTCCAACTCAAGGAAGGAATTGTAAAACTCTTCACAGTATAACAAATAATAACTTATGAAGTTAAACCCATTAATATTAGAATCTATTTTTCAACAAAGAATTAAACGTAACTAAAATTAGAATGAAGTCTTTAAAACTTTAATATAACCACCAATGCAGACTACTATTTGCTTCTAAACTACAATTCAATAAAGGATGTGGAACTGAGTACAGTATATGACAAGTGATAGTTTGTGAATTAATGAACACTAAACCAGCAATATATGTACTCCAGAATATAACTAGATTGAAGCAATGATCCAAACAAAAGCAAAATCTGCTATAGAACAGAAAGATAAAATGAGGAGTTAAATTATATGACACAATTGAGTTATCGTAGTTCCTTTTCTCACAGAATTGAGACAAAACAAAGAATCAAAGATAATAGAGAAAAAGTTTATTTAACTTACAATTTCTAGGATTTTCAGTATATAACTGAAATGATTCAAGGCAGATTGGTACATGGCAGAGAAACAAGAATTCAGGCTGAGAAAACAAGACTTCAGTCCCCTGTACAGTCTGTAGCAAGGTATGAACTTAAAAATGACTTGAGTGACTCCAAAGCTATCACACTTCTGGCTGTCTCAACTGTTGTAGCTTCTCTCTTAGTATGGTTCTGCTCTCTCCTTGCCATTTTCCTCAGAAGTCCTGAATGCTACAAACTTGTTAATTCTCTATTGTTCCTTTCGCTTCACTTTCACAGCTTCAAACACTGCACTCATAGGGACAAACTCCTTGGCCACCCACTCCTCTGATATGTAGATGGAAACCTTCCTGAATCACAACTTGCCATTTCTGCATTCACTTGAAACCAGTGTTACATGGATACTTTATTAACACATGGAAATTAAACAACATCTTTCTGAACAAACAATGTGTCTCAAAAGCAATAATGAAAATTACAGTAGATGTCCTGGTGATACCACTGCTGCCAAAGTGATCTTGTGACACCAACCAACAAATACCAATTAGACAGGAGAAGAGTGACGTTTAACCACATTTCGAGCAACAAGTTCTTTGGGGAATTGCAGAACGTTTTGAACATGGGAGTGTGGAGCTAAAATGTAAAATGAAATTTGCTGTCTACTTACCAGGAGAGACAGAAACTGGAAAGTGCCTTGCCCTGAATTAGCTCTGTCATTTAACTAGCACAGACCAAAACTTTGTATCAAAATCTTGTTATTATCTGCCTCAGAATATGGCCTGGTTATGTCTGGGTACCAGCCCTTGTGAATGCAATATTAAAGGGGATGAGAGCTCGGATTCGACATTGTAGTTTTTTGTTTGTTTGTTGTTTTGTGGGGTTTTATGTGAATGCTACTGAAGATTCTTGGAATACTAATTAGAGAATGTACTTTATTGTAAAAGAGGAGACTCCTCGTCTCATAAATGACCATTTTACAGTGGACCCCCAAAGGACTCTTCTTTTTGAACAATTCTTTGAAGGACATGCAGCTCTGAGTTATGTTTGAAAATTCCTGGTAAATACAAATGTCTGTCAGCATTTACCACCGAGTTCTCTGTCTTTGGGTCAAAACATGCTTTAGTGGATATTTGGGAACAGAAAAAAGTAAATGAAAGACTTATGATGCAACACATCTTGTGACTTCTTATCTAGGTTCCCAGCTGGACATACTGATTGATCAATGAAAAGATCCTCAGGTAACTGTGGATGGACAGCTAGCTACTCCTAGATAACTTCATTGCTCTTGCACAGAAAAGACAATCTCTGCTGTTTCTAATTTTTTTTTTTTTTGGTGGAACCACAGATTGAGCTCCAGCCCTTGTACTTGCCAGGGAAGTGCTTATTCCACTGAGCCATGTCCCTTGGCCTATTGTTTTAGCTTACAAGAGTGTTATGATGATAGTTACCATCTCATTGACACCTATATATTGCTGTATTGTTGATAACATTAGACATCACCCAAAATAACTAAAAGTATGAAATTCTTCAAATGCATGAATGTCTTCAAGATTATAAAAGTTAAAATAATTGCTGACAAAAGACACTGTTAAATACAGGATTTCATGTTAAAAGCTTCTTCCTACAGTTGAATCATATTCTCAATTAATACATAAAACCTGCTTCTGATTTAAAAGTTATTTTACCCGTGTTCACATAGGAAATTGGAAGTCTTTGTATATTAACCTCAGAACCCTGAATATGAATATAATCTTTTTAAAATAATTTTATTGAGAAACAAATAGCAATGAGACAGTTTCAAAACCAATTAATAGGGCAGTTAAGACTAAATAAAACATTGTATATTGTTGTATTCTTAGTGGTTATTCATAATATCAGAAGAAGACATGATATCCTGTCCACAAACACTATTAGAACAAATCTTTGTATTCATTGAATTAAGAGAAAATAGCTGTATTTTTATTCTATTTTGTATATACAGATATAATATGGCCATTCATTTGTATCCATTTTTGTATAGTTTTTGTCAGAGCAGAAAATAAGTTTCAAAATTTCATTGTCATTTAAATATTGTAGGTGCATGAATTCAGAAAATATTTCAATGTTGTGCAGTAGTCCATAATAGTAGTGGGTGTTCTGTAGGACTGCAAGAGTCAGACATTGTTGACATGAACAATTTACAGCTCAACATTTTAATATGGCTTTACTTTTTAAACTTCATTTTTATACTTTTCTGTTGGATGGTTAAGACCAGGATAAAGCAAGACCTATATAACAAGAAATGTGACTTTTGTATCTGACATCATCAGTCACATCCGCTCAGGATTTATCTTGAAACCTTGTACCACAGATAGTAGATCCTTTTTCATTGTTAGCCATGTAGATGAGTCATGGCCACTGCCTCACCTATTTGCTCCCTGTGAAAGCCTGAAAGAATGTTTTCTCTCCATATCACTCTCCTTAGCATTTTTTTTTTTTTTTTTTTTTTTTTTTGTGGAAGCAGGGATTGAACTCAGGTCCTTGCACTTGCCAGGGAAGTGCTTATTCCACTGAGCCATCTCTCTGGCCCATCACTATCCTTAGGCACACTCTATATCATCAATCATTTTCCTTTGTGGCCCCATAATCTTGATCACAAAATTTGGAACACAACTGAATTATAGGACATGACAGTATAGGTTATGAGTGTAATCTTCTTGATATCATACAATACTAACTCTGGATCAGATCATTTAAAGACTATACACTACAGGTTATGAGTATAATCTTTTTCATATCATAGAATACTTACTCTGGAACAGCGTATGATTCCTTTTCTTAATTTTTTTTTTTTTATTTAGCCCAGATCCCTTCTTTTCCAGACTTCCTGCATTGGAAGTCACAGACTGTCAACTTGATTTCTAGGAGGCAGTTAATTAGTGGTTGGCAGCTGTAGAGCAGGGAACTAGGCTAAGGTAAGTGAAAAGAATCCCACTATTATTTCTGTGGGATAGCTATGAGTGGAAAACAAGTTTCAAAATTTCAGTCCAGTGATTTCTTTCATATTTTTTGAGCTCACTAAACCTATGAGCGCTGGTGTTTGTGATAAGTGTCATGAATTAACTACAGTAACTGCATGATTTAGGAACCACTTACATTCCCAGAGAACGTTCATAAATTGGATCTGTTGTGAGTCCAACAAAGTAACTCAAACACATCTTTGACACAAATATACAACTTAAATCATAAAAAAACTAACAAAAAATACTACCAATTATTTTTACTTTCATAGTTATAATGCTAAGGTAGATATATGAGGTAAATACAGGGAAGGTTTCCAATGGGATGTTGGCTCACCCATGATAATACAGAACTGAAATATTAATAAGTCAGGACTTAATATAATAAGATTCAATCTAAAATGGTTAAAGGAAGTTTATACATTTCATTTGTTATACAAAATGTTTGACCAGTTTTATGCAGAAATTTTACATGGTGAGATGAGAGAGAAAAGTAATTTTTTGTAAATATTAATTTATGTTCCTTTATGAACTGACTGTTATAGTTTTGCATGGAATTCTTTTTATTAAACAGCACAAAAGTTATCTCACTTTAAACATTCAGTAAGAAATGACCGAAAATACTATCCAAGCAAGACAACATTGAATTGTTAACTTTATAAAAGTCATATTGTTTTAATTTAGTGTATATAGTACAACAAATAGTGCAATGCAAATGTTAGTACTCAAGATTGAGATCTAAAATGAGCCATGCACAAAATAATTCTAGTCTTGTGTCCACTGAAAGGAAATATGACAATTCTTGAATTTTCTCTGTCTATGAATAAAGTTTTTAAGCACAGAAAAAACAAAACTACATAGTATACACAATTAAATAATGTTAATATGACATGAAAACTTATGGGATGCAATGAAAGCAGTCCTGCAAATGCAATGAATATTGAGGCACTTACATTTCAGAAAAACACAAAAATCTCAAAATATCAACCTAACTTTAAACTTTAAACTTCTAGAAAGTAAAAAAAAAAATTCAAAATCAAACCAAAGTTCATATTAGTAAGAAAGTTATAAAATGAAAGCAAAAAGTAATATCATAGAGACTAAGAAAATAAAGAATCAATAAATAAAACGTTGATTCTTTGAAAAAAACTAAAATTGATAAAGTATCAGCCAACCTCATTAAAAGGAGCACAGTAAAACCCAAGTCCAACCAAATACGAAGGAATGGTAAAGTTACAATGGATCCCACAGAAATCTTGAAGATTATCAATGCCTCCAAGAACACCTGTTCTAAAAAGAAGAAAAACACAGAAGAAATGAACAGACCCCTAGATACCATTACATTGGATAAAATAAATCAAGAAGTTATAAAAGTTATAAATAAAATATCAAGCAATGACATTGAAAATGCATTGAAAAATTCACCATAAAGAAAAACCCAGACTATGGCATTCACTGTTGAATTACACAAAACATACAGAGAAAAATTAATGCCTCTTACTCTGAAACTCTTCAATGAAATTGAACTAGAAGGAGTACTTCCAAAATTATTCCTGGACTTAAATATTACCTTTATTCTAAAGCCATAGAAGAATTCAGTAAAGAGTGAAAATTATAGGCCAATCATAGAATATCTTTGCAAATCTAAGTGTATTTCCATCTAGATACATTGTGTTATCTCAGTTCATAAACTGTATTGCAAACAATTTGGTGAAAAATACAAGCATTTGCAAAAATTATGTTTTTGTTTGTGAACACAGCATAGGCTGAGGAAACAACCATAGCCATGTTTCCCATATTAACAAGAATGTGACTATCTTTTCCAGCATGGTGGAAGGAATTAGGTTTGTGACCCAAGTGGCTATGTGTAATTTTTAAGTACGTATATGTAGGGAAGCACACATTCTAAGTTGTTTTCATCTTTAAGGATCTTTTTATTTAAAGGTACATATACATCTCTAAGAACATAAACATTAAATAGTATCTTACTGAGTAAGAAAAATCTTATATGTATGGCCTACCAGATAGCTCAGTGGACTAAAATGCATGCTTAGGCAGAGCACAGTGGCTGGGATTCTATCCCTAGCATGAAGTGCTGGCCCCACTCCTAAGGTACACTGAGAGGACAATTACGAATGGGCATGGTAGTGTGTGCCTGTATCCCCAGCTCTTGGGAGACTGAAAACAGAAAATTCACTATGATTCCAATCTACATAGTGAGACCCTATAGATCCTATAGGCCCTATAGACATTGTCCTATACACATTTTTTAAAAATCTTATATATAAAGATCAAAAGTTTAAGAAACGTCCATGTGTTCATCTTCAACATTTATAATTGCAGAATTCATATATCTTAGAAGTAGGCAGCATAAGGAAATAAATTCTAAATGGTCACATAAAAAGAATGATTTGATATGTAAATTCTCAATTTTGAAAATATGAGAAAATATTGTAAATAAAATGTGTAAATGAATAAATGCATAGTACCACAGGCACCAATAACAGAAATAAAACAGCAATTAAATTAATTTTTAAGGTAAGTGAAACTCAAATAATTGTATCTATGTATAACACCACATCAAGAAGTTATTAAAATAGATTTATACCAGAATGCAATGTTTATTGTTTTGTACAATAATAGAGATGCCCTATGTAAAACTTTTTGACCTATATTCTCTAAGTATCTATATCTAGTTGGGTAGATGGTATACAATTGAAGTTTTAAGGTGCTACAATAAACAAACACTACTAATATCTAGACAAAATGAGGAGTTGGAAAAAAGTTGTCTTTTAGAATTTCAGCCTCTGTGGGTGAATTTTGACATTCAGTGACTTACTACAAAACATACTATTGCAGAGTTCATGTTCAAGGTGAGAAAAATAAATTCCAGTGCAGACAAAATAAACTAAAATCTTATATCAGTAAAAGATTTTAAATTTTCATCAGGCATTCTTCGAAAAGATGCTATAAAATCATGCATGAGATGCAAAGATTTTCCTCTTGGAAATATATCTAAAATACAGGAAAAGCCTTTATAAAAATTATGAACTTAGAGTTGGCCCATATGTATTTCACTCATCATTGTTATTGATTGATTTATATGCAATTGTACAATTTGGATGATAAAAGAGCAGGTTAGAAATTTAATTGTTAGTACTTACACATTCTTTTCAGCTGCACAGGGGTCATTTTCTAAAATAGATCACATACTAGTCCATAGGTCATGCTTAAGACCATGCTTAATATGCAAGAAAACAGAAAGTCTGCTACACATATTAATTAACCTCAGTGCAATGAAGTTGGAAATAAATGGCAAAAGAAACCACAAAAACCACATAAACATATGGATCAAATAACACCATCCTCAGCAACCAACGGGTTACAGATGAAGTTAAACAAGATTTAAAAATATCTCCAACTCAACAAAAATTCCAGCACAACTTATCAGAATTTAAGGGAAGCAAAG